>JAQZBX010017781.1:23076-35350 GCA_029593785.1 Cabassous unicinctus | reverse complement strand
GCCGCAGCACTGCTCCCTTGGGCTTTCCTGGCTGCTGGATGTCCAGTTAGTGTGTCTCCTGCCCCCACGTGACAGCCTGAGGGCCTGTGTCCCTTCTGTTTCAGAAACTCCATCTTAGTGAAGATGTGGCTGGAGCCACCTTCATGGCTGCAGGAAGCTCGACCCCAGAGCTGTTTGCCTCTGTTATTGGTAAGAAATTCTTCCAGCCCAAGACACAAGATTAGAGAGAGGCTGGCTTTGGTGCCAAGAGCAGGGGGAGCATTTGTGCCCCCTGAACCTCCCCATCTGGGAAGTGGAAGCACTGGGGAGACAAAGTAGATTAGTGGTTGCCTGGGGGTTGGAGCAGAAGGGAATGGGAGCGACTGCTATGGGTACAGGGTTTCTTTTTAGGGTGATGAAAATGTTCTAAAACTAGACTGTGGTGATGGTTGCAGAATTTTGTGAATACTCTAAAAACCACGGAATTGTATACTTTAGATGGATTAATTTTATGGTATGTGAATTATAGCTCAATAAAGCTGTTTGAAAAATGGCGGGAAAGTTTTGGTAATGGATGGTGGTGATGGTAGCTCAAGACTGTGAACATTATTAACAGCACTGAATTATAAAAACTTAAAAAAAAATTATTACAAAGCTATAGTAATCAAAACAGCATGGTACTGGCACCAGAACAGATACATAGACCAATGGAATTGAACTGAGAGTTAAAAAGTCACCCCTCACATCTGTGGCCAATTGATTTTTGACAAGAGTGCCAAGTCCACACAATGGGGAAAGAAAAGTCTCTTCAACAAATGATGCTGGGAGAACCGTATATCCATATGCAAAAGAATGGAAGTGGAGCCGTACCTCACACTATATACAAGAATCAACTCAAAATGGGGAGGGGGGAAGGGAGCGTTGGCCCAGATGTGCCTGAGGGCAGCCCAGCCTCTTGGGTTTGCTGTTTCCACCCTGTGGTCTTACTTCCTTTGTTCTTGGGGCACAGCCCTTACGGGCAGCCCAGGGCCAGGATGTGTACTTTCTCTCTCCAGGCGTGTTCATCACCCACGGAGACGTCGGGGTTGGGACCATCGTGGGATCTGCTGTGTTCAACATCCTGTGTATAATCGGAGTCTGTGGATTATTCGCTGGACAGGTCAGTGCTTTCTCTCCCCAGCTGACGCACGCCCTCTGGTTGTGGGGGTGTAAGCTGTGAAGAGAGTTGGGCCGGCAGTGGGGACACCACAGGCCTGGCCTGGGCCAGGCTGGTAACACAGTGTGTCTTTGAGGGAGTCAGTTCCCACCCCGTACCCCGAGCCCGTTTCCTCCTGCGTGAAGAGGGCGTCCACCTCTCCTTCCATCTCTAACATTCTGTGGGTCTGAGGGGCAGGAACAATTCGGCTTTCTCCGCCAGCCCAGTGAGTGTTCCTGTGGCAGCAGTAAAGATTAAAGAGGCACCTCCTGTAACCCTGATCCTGAGCTAGGCTTTGGAAGTATTTGGGGCCGAGCTTTGGCCTCCCCAGCAGGGAACAGGAAACTGGCTCCCCATTAGCCTCTTCCTGCTCCTCAGAGCCATGGAGGGAATATTAGACTTGACTCCAGAGAACCTGGCTCAGGGTGGGGCCCTGCCTTGCTGAGGGAGGTAGAGAGGGCATCCAGTTGTCACCAGAAGGTTCCAGCATTGGATGGAGAGAGCGAGTGCCTCTGGTCTCTGCTGCTGGAGGAAGAGGAGGCAGTTTTGTCATCACTTAAGAACATGACTTGGCTTCATTCTGCTTCCCCAACGTAACCAAGAGGGAAGGACGGCCTTGAGCAGGGAGACAAGCTTTGTTCCTGATGGCACAGCTAGGGGGCGCTCCGCGGTGCCCCCGGCACCTGCAGGGGTCTGGGTGGCGTGAGGGAGCCCCCGCGCAGCAGTGCCCACTCCGTTTCCCCGGCAGGTGGTCCGTCTGACCTGGTGGGCCGTGGGCCGAGACTCCGTGTACTACACGCTCTCTGTCATCGTGCTTATTGTGGTGAGTTGCCCCTCACCACTTATCCCTGGTGGCAGGTGGGCTGGGACCCTGCTCAGGCACAGGACGCCTGACCCTCTCCGTCCTTGGTGTGAGAGCGAGAGCACCCACGGCGCCCGGCAGTGGCGTCTGCTGCAGTCCCGCTGACCTGCCTCCCTCACAGTTCTATGACTTCGGTCAGAGCAAGTCCAGGAACCATCCTGAAAGCAGAGACCTTGAAAAAGCCAGCGTCCCAGTCACACAGTCCATTCGGCTAGACTCCAGCACTCTGCTCCTCAGAGGCGCTTGGCATTCTCAGAACCCATTTATTCTGGGGGAGATCCAGCTCTGAGAAGCAGAATTTCTGGTTTCGCAGCCCACTGCAGAGCAGGAAAGAGAGGGCCAGCTCAGAGCAGTCAGAGGGAGCAGCAGGGAGAAAAGGCAGAGGAGCCAAAGCGGGGCTGCTTGGGGCCCGTTAGTTTGGGGGCAAACAACCCTGCATATCCTGGTGGCCCCCCAAGGACGAGGCAGCCTCATGGCACATGGTAGTGACTGAAGCATGTCACAGTCAGACTCCCGTTGAGGAGTGTGTCATCCTAGGGGAGCCTTTTCGATCCAAAAGGAGCTTTCAAATGGTGGCCCTGGGGCAGGTTATATTCAAGAAGGGCAGATGTGACAGTTCTCAACCTTACCAGACCTAGAGCCATCTTTATATGACAGTCAGGTGCCATGTATTCGTTATCTATTGCTGTGTAACAAATTTCCCCAAAACTCAGCAGCTTAAAGCAACAAACATTTATTATCTCCCGTTTTCTGTGGGTCAGAAATTGGGCAATGGCTTAGCTTGGCCCTCTGTCTCAGGGTCTCTCCCAAGGCTGCAGTGACAGTATCAGCCGGGAGATTGTCATCTCAAGGCTGACGGGGTGGGGATCTGCTTTCAGGATCCCTCGCATGGCTGTTGGCAGGCTCAGGTCCTCACTGTCTGTTGGCCAGAGACGTCCTTGCACATGGCCTTTCCACAGCGCAGGTCCCAGTAGAGCAGCCAGGCTGCCCTCAGAGGATGGAAGCCACAGTCTTTGAAACCTAATCTTGGAGTGACATCCCATCACTTCTGCCATCTTCTTTTTGTTAAAAGCAAGTCGCAGGGTCCAGCCTGGATAGCAGGAGGTGGGCTCGTTGGGGGCCAGCGTCGAGGCTGCCTTCCAGAAACCCCCCTTAGCATCCGAAAGTGAAACCGTATGAAGGAGAGAGAAAAGCAATTTATGATGGGCATATGGAATACCTCTCTCAGTGTGTAACCGCTTTGACATGGCCACATTTGCTAAGGCCCAAAGGGGTATTCAGATGTCGCCCCCGTACAGAAAATCGCTGCGCCTGACAGCGCAGATGCACGCCGCTGCCCGTGTGTCGTGCTGGGCCTTTACGCACCGTGCGTGAGGCTGCTGTTGATGAGCACCGCCAAACTAATAAGACTCCTCAGTCCGCGTGACAGTTACGTTCTTAGAAAATTAGGTATTTAGTAAATCAATAAAAATTCTTTGTATTTGCAAAAGGGAGGTAGCCTTTAGGCTCAGGTCATTGTTTTTCGCTTGCCTGAATGTTTGGCAGGACATTCAAAATTTGTGCCAGATGTGGACAAAAGTCTTTATCGGGCGGTGCAGTTCCACATGCAGGAGGTTGTCCAGCGTCCCTGGCCTTCCCTGCGCCCCGATGCCAGCAGCCCTCGATCACAGCAGAAACTAGGAGGGCCCCACAAACGTCCCCCAAGTCCCCCAGGGTAGATGCTGCCCTCCCCTCTGATGAGTGAGCTTGGGGAGCCTCATGGCATCGCCTGACTCGGATGACCCTCTCAGAAGGGGGTCCCCAGAAGAGGGCTGCCCACAGCCCGCCGTGACAGCAAGGAGAGCGGTGCCGCAGGTCAAAGGCCGGTCACCCCCGGGTGCTCCTTGCATTGCCTGTAGCCACCCACACGGCCCACATGTGGGGAGCAGCCTTCTCCGCCTTCTGTGGGCGCAGCTGGAAGGGCCCTGCCCTGGACCAGAGAAGAGGCATTCACTGGTGCCTCGTGCAGGAGACACGGGGGGGGAGGGGATCGTTGAAGGGTAGCAGTACCTGGTACCTCTTAGGAAGCCACCGAGTCCCCCGGCGCCACCCCTGGCCTCCCTTCCAACCAGACCAGCTGGCCTTCTCCCGCAGAACCTCAAAACTTCCAAAGGGGTCTCTCGTCTTTATTTTTAAGAAAACTGCACACATACACCATACTTACACGTGGCTGTCTTTACAGTTGAGAAACCCAAAACGGAGCAAGAAGAGTGGGCTCTCTAATAAACATAACCAGGCCAATAGGAGATTCTGTTACCTGCTTAGGAGTCTGCTTTTTTTTTCTTTTAGAATAAAAATGTTCTCCCTTTGTTTCTTTTGTCTTCCAGTTTATATATGATGAAGAAATTGTGTGGTAAGTTAAAGTTTGCTTTTAGCTGCTCCTTTCTGATTTATTCCAGTATTCTTGGTTTTTTTTTTTGGTTCATTGAATCTTTTCAGATTATTTCTTATGAGCATAAGCTCATTAACTTGTTAAGGTAAAAATGGTATCATTCCAAGCAAACAGGCCTTTATTTATCCTTTCCAAATGACAAAAACTGTTTCCCTTAATATTCCTTCCCTGTCAGATATCAAGATATTTTAGAAAGCTAAAATAAGGAGAACAATATGTTATTTTGCAGAGGGACGAGCTTGTGCCAATATGGAATTTGGAACCAAGAATCTAGAAATGGGTCCATGAGCCTATGAAATGCGCCGATGTGACAGGTGTCATGACAGGGCAGTGAGGGAGGGAGGAGGCCCCAGATGCTGCTGAAGACGCAGAGTCAAATCGCATCAGACCCTCCCCCACACCTCAAATGAGAATAAATTCCAGGTGAATTTAAGGCCTCACTGTCGAAAGCAAAATTAAAAAAATAAGTTGGAAGAAAGTATAGGGAGTCATCTTTCTGACTCTCAGGGCAGAAAATAATTCCTTAATTAAGATAGATAAAGCACAGTCTTCCAGAGAAACGATTCCCTCTCTCTTACAGGGCACGAATGCGTTGTATACTCAGAAGCCATAAAAACTTCCTTTTGATTGGCAGCAATTCTGTGTCCTGCTTGTGATTATCTGTGGGAACATGGCCTGGAGGTCTGGCTGTGGACCTCAGCTGCCTGGCGCGAGCCGCTGTGTGCTGTGGGGCCCAGAGAAACTGCTTCTGGTCCCAGCCCTGTCCCTAACCTGCTGTGTGACCCTGGGAAGTCTGTCTACTTCTCTGGGGGGAAATTAGATCATCTACATGGCCCTTTCCAGCCCTGCTAGGTGAGGGGTCTGTGTCTGCAAAGGAAAAGGTCCAGAAATGCCTGTAGCCCTGCAGGGCACACAGTAGGCCTTCAGATGAACGGACCTTCTAAAGCCTGCGTGGTTCCTGGTGGCCGGCGCCACAGAAATCCCCGCTGCATCTGGGGTTGGGGTCTGCGTCCACAAGAGACCCCCGCCCACCCTGCCCCACTGTGTTGCCCGGGAGGCCCCTGCACCCCTGCCCCTGCCTGCAGTTGGTTCTTAGGACCCTCCTGTACCCACAGAATCTCTGGTCCCTGGCCAGGATCTCGGGGGACCAGGGGTCTCTCAGGGTTGAGGCTGTGAGACACTAGGCCACGACTCTCCCACATCTTAGGATGTGTGGTTCAGTCCCTCCTTCTCTGTCCCTCTGCCAATTCTCGGTAGCTGCCCTCAAGCCACCTCCACCTGGGTCCCACCGACCCCTTGTGAGCGAGTGAAGCCCACCCTCAGCCGTCTCTGTCAGTGACCGTGAGGGCTTTGGGTTGTGGGGCAGCTACCGGCCTGGGTCCTTCACCCAGCAGCCGGGTCCTGGGCTGGGGACAAAGGAAGACAGAGGCGTCCCGCCCTCCTCCTCCCCGAGTTCTTCCCTTCCCGGCCCCGCGGGCCTGTGAAGCCTCCAACCTCTAACCCTGTGTCGTTTCCGTCTCCGAGGTGGGAAGGCCTGGTGCTCATCATCTTGTACGTGTTTTACATCCTGATCATGAAGTAAGTGCCCTTCCTCTCCTCCTGGGCGCTGGCACCTTGTCTTGCCTTCTGCTCTGGCCGCCTTCTAGAGCAGGAGACAAAACTGTTGGAGCTTTCGTTCGTTTGGCCAGCCCCAGTTCTCTGGGGGGCACCCCTGTGGGGAAGGCTGGGGTGGGCAAGAGACGTTCAGACGTGTTTGGGGCTGCTGGCCACACCCAGGCCAGGGGGAGTCGTGCTGGGTGGCCTGTGTGCTCCCCAAATGGGCGAGCAAGGACCTTCACCCCACCCCAGCTCTTCGCTGCTTCTCCACTCTCTTTGCTGACTCTATAAATCTACTTGACTGCTGCCCTTTGTAAAAAACCAGGCAGCTTTAGCTTCTGCTCTAGGCTTCATAAATGCAACCTCTCGGGGCTGCTGCCTTGCACAGCTGCAGGGGGTGCCACTCACAGTATTGGGAATGCAAATCCTGTACCCTGGGATTGTGCAACATTGAGGCCTTCTGGGAGCTGTCCACATCAGAACCATCTCAAAACTACCCTTGAGCTGAGCCATGCTCAGGCTGATCTTCCTTCTCATACCTCCATAGGTAATTAAAACACACACACACACACACACACAAAACCTGACTTTTCCGAGAATATAAAAGTGTTTTCTAGAAATGGGTGATAAACTGTAAACTTGCAAGAGTGTTCTTAAATGATCTCCTGTCTGAGTGCCTTTCACTGAGGCGGCTGGCCCGAGAGCCTGAGATGGAGAGGGGCTCCTCCTCTGCCACGGAGAGCAATGCAGCCATTGTCTGCAAAGCAGCTGGCTGAGCATGACTTGCTGCTTGGGGGAGAGAGGACAGCCTGGGTACTGTCTTCTCTGAGCCTGCCCCACAGGCTTGCCTGAACTTTTTTTATTAGGACCAGCTTGTGACTTGCAGGAAGCAAGGACAAGTCATTTTCATAGGCTAAAGGTCTCTCGTGCCCCCAGGAAGCCCACTAACAACTCAATAGGAACAGGCCTCAGATTGCATGTTGTCCCAGGGTCCCTGTCAGGAAACTATCAGCTCGGTTGGAAACCTGGGCTCCCCCCTCCCTGAAGCAGGACACCCCCAGGGCCAGGCTGACGGTGTGCATAGGGCAGGGTGGGCCGCAAGGCTCCGGCAGCCCCCCACCCATACCCAGTGCCACCACACCCCTCCCAGGTCTGCCCACTGTTCCGACTCCCTCTTTTACCCTTCCAGGTACAATGTGAAGATGCAAGCCTTTTTCACAATCAAACAAAAGACCATTGCAAACGGCAACCCCGTCAGCAACGAGCTGGAAGATGGTAATGATTACTGTGATGTTGGCTCTGATGACCCTTCCGTGCCATTGCTGAGGCGAGGTAAGGCTGAGCAGACAGGAGTGGGCCGAGGTACTGTCCCTGGAGCCACTCTCTCCTCCTCCCTCTCTCACATACACGCACTCCAAATTGTCACTCCCTCCTGTCAGAGCACCCAAACAGGGAGAATGTGCTTGAGGTGTCGCCCCCTAGTGTTTGCTTGGGGCGGGGCAGAGGATGGAGGGTAAATACACCAGGAAAGAAAACATAAAGTCACATCCCTGGGAAGTCTCCTGAGGAAGGCTCGGAGCCCCGTTTGGCTTTCCTGAAACGCAATGTCTCTCTTTGGGTAAAAGGCCTACGACAGGAAGCTGAGGGCTTGGAGGTGGCGGAGCAGGCCTGGGTCTCCCCATAGCTCCTCAAACTCCAGGTCCCGTCTGTCCTGGAGGGACCTGCCTGCTTTCGGGCTGGGAACAGTTGCCTGAAGAAACAGACAGCCAGGAAAGGCAGCCAGGGAGTGAGCAGGAGTCCCCATGCCAGCTCCCGGAGAGCCCTGCTCAGGAGCCCCATCCCCTGGCCTCATCTCCTCACTCGCTCTTTGGCCACCCTGCCTGGGAACTGGGGCTTCTAGGCCTCCAGAGCCAGCCCCTGTCATCTCTGTAGGCCCCAAATTGTCTAGGCCTGGCTGGCTGCTTCCTGGGAAACCCTGTCCTCGTTTCCTAACAGTCTAACTGGTTCCCAGGTGCCGTCTGGGAGGGACGCTGCCTGGAAGGAGAGCAAGTTCACGCTCTTGCCCGCCCCTGACTAGTGTTAAAGCCAGAATAGGTTCTTGCCGTTAGGACACTGAAAATCAGGGCTTAACCACCAGACTCGAGTTCCAGCCACAAGGCTCCGGAGTCAGGTGGAATCGCCTGGGCCTCACCACCTGTGAGGCCTTCTTCCCTCGTTCCCTGGGCCCTGGGTGAGTCAGCCCTCTTCCAGCCGACTTCAGTCCACTTGTGATTGCCGTGGTTGGACCAGGTGATCTCAAAAGGGCCTGGCTGTGCCTGTGTCTAGGACACCTGGGGGCCATAAGCTTCACCCCTTGGGCCTTCATTCAGGAGACCATGAGGGGAGGGGCGTCATCCCCTGCCCTTGCAGTGGGTGCTCAGGTGGAGTTGGAATCTCAGCCACCAGAGGCCGACCTGTTAGGGACAGAGCCATGGAAGCCCTCCCAGCATGGGCCGTTGCCCTATTGCTGCGTTCCATAAATACAGAGCAGGTGCTGCCCCAGGGGAGAGCCCGTTTCCAAGACAACCCCAGAAGGGGAGAGGCAACTTTGGCCACCAACTTGGGTTTTAGCTCTGCAGACACAATGGCTCCGAGCTCTCTTGCAGGTTCCCACGCACAGACTCTCAGGCAGAGGCTGATTCCTGCCAGTCTCGTCCCCGTGAGATTAGTGTCTCAGGGTCCGGGTCATTCAGGCCAGCGGAAAGTGCCCACTTCCTCGGTGTCAGCCCCAGGAGCCACCCCAGGCCGCCCATCCCCTTATCTGCAGTATGGCGGAGGCTCAGCTACTTCCCCTTTCAGGGAAATCCAGCCTCCCCGGAGGCCTCTGCCCACACAAGGCCTTATCTGATACTTTATCCTGACACCATCTCCATCACTCTTGCACCCATCACAATAAAGACTTCCCCACAAGTTCGTTATTTTCTCCAAAATCTCTTTAAGTCCAGGATGATTCTAGAACTTTAGAAGATTAGACACTGGGAAAGGAAGGAGGCTCAGGTCTCCCCCCAGCCTTTAGTGGGGTGAATGTGTTTAATCAAAGGCCAAGGGAGAGAAAAGTCACAGGGTACGCAGGCAGCCCCCGGGTGCTGAGGCAGGAGAGCCAGCCTGGATGCCCAGAGAGCTGCACTTCCATGTTTTTTAGCCTGAGCTGGCAGATTCCCCTTCCCTCACAGCCTCGCGCTGCCCATAGAAGGTGCCCAGTCAGCCCCATGCGCGAGTCCCTCCAGTGCACTGTGCCCTAAAATGGATTTGAAGCAGGAGGAGGAGGCATCCAGAAACACCTTTGGTGGGACTGCGGAGAACAAGGGCTCTGGGACTTCGCCTGTTTTAACCATGTTGCCATGGACTCTCTCAGCTGAAGAAGACCTCAGAGTTCCTCTCAGCAGGTCCTCGGCCTCCAGGCAGACGTTCTCCAACCCGCCCCTCCCCACAAAAGAAACACACAGATCGCTGGCTGGTGGATGCTTTCAATAACACATATGCACATACACGTACACTGTGAGCCCTCTTCACTGTTACATGTCTTGATGTTTCCCATATAAAGTCTAAATATTTGTAACCAAACCTCTTCTGGGAGAGGAGACCAAAAAGCTTTTACCACCACTCCTATAAAATGCCTCTATAAGCATAAGTGTTCTTAAAGACTGTGCAGCTCAGCTCGTGGAATCAGCTCAGGCCAGTTTTCTTTTCTTTGAGGGGGGTGGGGGGGCAACTTATCCTCCAACTTGTTTTTTTTTGTTTTGTTTTGTTTTGTTTTGTTTTTTTAAAAAAATGTTTACAATTTTTTTGTATCATACTTCAATGCTGGTCAAGAAAGGACACAATATACCAAGAAGAGGTCTGAGGGACTGAGGCAGGAAGGGAATTCCAGCCTCTCTCTGCTGGTTTTTCAGTGGCTTGGACACAGCCTGGCCCAGACCCACCTTGGCCACCAGCCGCCATATTCTAAGCTGATCAACTCAGAGGACCCACTGAGGGGCCTTCCCGGGCTGCCCGGCCCTGGGCACAACTTTGGCGTAGAGTGAGGTGGGAGGGGCCAGTACCTGACCTTGGGCTGAACCACAGGGAACCATGCTGTCATTGAGTTACCTGCTGGGTGGCCACTCTTGGCTTGGACATACCTCCTTGTGCTGCCACTTGGCAGCACCAGGGCAGGGTTCCAGGAGCCAGCTACCACAGCTCTTGCCTCCAAAGGCTGACTCCAGAGGCTCCCTCCTTAAGGGGCAGTTGTTCCCCTAGTGGGGCCCTTTGCAGCTTTCCACCTTCCTCTGAGATGGAGGCTCCTGAGTTGGGAGGGATTTGGGCTTTCTTGCAGCAGGGAGGAGCCGTGGGCCCAGGGGGCGACTCTTCTCCTCACAGTGGAAGCAGAGCCTTCAGAATTCAGGCAGACGAGGGCCAGTCCCAACGGCCAGGGCCCTGAGCATTGAAGCCTCCTGTAGAAGGAGCCCCTCTACTAACACCCTCCTTCAAATAACCCCTGGCATCTGCGCTGCCATGGAGAACGCTGCCCCAGCCTCTCGGCATCCACCGCACGCTAATCACACCTGGCAATCACTGTTGGCCTTTGTCTCCTTACCTCCTCTCCTTCTAAATTGTAAGTAACCTGCTTTCATCCAAGCAATAACACATGCATTTAAAAAAGAGCAGCAAAAACCCTCCAAGCCCAGCACACGCCTCGCTGGAGGTTAGTGTCCGTCTCCGACAAATGCATGGTCCTCCAGCTTCATCTAACCCACACGCCTCCTGTCTGCTGAGCCTTCCTGCCTGTTTGGTGAGGGGTGTGCGTGTTTGGTGTGCATTTGTTCGTGTTTGTGCCATTAACTCTTGGGTGGGTTTGTTCTCCAGACCTGTCCCCCAGTTACCCTATTACCCTGGAGGGTCACTCCCTGCAAGCTGGTAACTGGCGCAGAGGGACAGGCCCATCTGCTCTTCTAGCCCCTCTAAGGGGAAGACTGCCGGCTTGTGTGTGCTGTGCTCATCAAGAGTGGTTTGGTTACTAGAACCTTCTGGGGCTCTGGAGTTGTGGCAGATCCCCCCAGGTACCAGCATTGAGCGTGCTTGGAAAAGCTTCAGGGAAGAGGTCCAGGGACTGGGGGGCTTTGTTCAGCCACATGAGGGGAGGGCAAGGGTCCGAGAGAGGGAGCAGCCTCCCTCCTGGAGGGTGCCAGGTTTTGTCAGAGACCACAGCTCAGCGAGTGCCCTTGGACAAGGCCCTGAGATCCAAAGCATCGATCCCACCGTTGGCCTCACAGAGAAAAAAAGGTGGCAGCAGGGGTTGAAGTGGTCACTCAGTGAAAGCGGCAAAATGAGTGCCAAGGACGAGTGGCCTCGTGGAAAGTTTAGAGCCAACGCAATCTAGTGCTTTCACATTTTCCATAACATGGGCCCTTGTCAACTTGTCAAGTTTTGTCTGAACCTCTGTAAATGGGGAAAGAAATGTCCCCTCACAGTCCCAGATGAAAGGAGGCTCCAACCCGGTCCGTGTTGGAAGTGGGCTGCCCACTGAGGCGGAGAGACCCGTGCAGTTAGCCGAGAGGTCCCAGGAGCGGGGGAAGCGACGGTCAGTGGAGGGGCTGGGTGTGGAGTGTGTCCGTGCGGGGTCTGCCTGACCGCCACGTCCGCAGGTCAGAACCAGTGGCCCTCGTGCCCTAGAGGGAGGCGCTGAAGCCAGCTCCTAGACCGCCAGGTGCTGCGGGGAGGACAGCGCGAGGGAGCAGGCTGGGCGCATGCTGTCCTCAGGGAGCCTCTGCACTAACTGTGACGTTGTGCCAATAGTGAAGGAGAAGCCCCAGTACAGCAAAAACCCGGTGGTGATGGTGGATGAGATCCTGAGCTCCAGCCCTCCCAAGTTCAGCTTCCCGGAGGCCGGCCTGCGCATAATGATCACCAATAAATTCGGGCCCAGGACCCGACTACGGATGGCCAGCAGGATCATAATTAACGAGGTAAGTTTGTGTAAAGGCTGGTAAGAGCCCGGGCCTATCCCTGCTCTTTCTGGTGATGGGGAGCCGGGGGTCCGCGGGTCTGGTGATGGGGAGCCGGGGGTCCGCGGGTCTGGTGATGGGGAGCCGGGGGTCCGCGGGTCTGGTGATGGGGAGCCGGGGGTCCGCGGGTCTGGTGATGGGGAGCCGGGGGTCCGCGGGTCTGGTGATGGGGAGCCGGGGGTCCGCGG
>JAQZBX010017781.1:0-22976 GCA_029593785.1 Cabassous unicinctus | reverse complement strand
GTAGGAAGCAACTGTTGTAGGAAGCTCTTGGAGGCTCCGGAAGCCCCAGCGTCACCCACAAGCAGCGAAGGCTCCTTTGGAGAGGGATTGTAAAGCAGGCAGCAGTGGAATATCACGCCTGAGATGTTTTGCTAAGTATTTTATCCCACACTAGAGTAGAACTAATTGGAGAAAGGCCCATTTGAAGGCTGGATTCTTTCTTTAAAATGTTATTCAGGGCAAAATAAGATGAATGCACACCTGTTCTCCATGGACTGAGCAGCTGTAGAGGGGAGCCCAAGACACTGGTGAACAATGGCTGGGCAATGACATTCTTTTCATTCTGTCCCTTCTTGCTGAGCTTGATTTTTGTGCCATGCATCTCTTTCTCCCTTGAAAAAAATAATTTTGAATCTCGTTTAATGTCGGGACAGTATAGCAAGAGAACAGGCTCTTTGCTGATCAGCTCTTACGGTGGGTCTCGGCTGTGTATGTGCCTGTCTGATACCTCACTCCGTGTCCTCAGCATCAGGCGAGGGCTTTAAACATTGGGAGCTGATGGCCGGTAGTTTGCACACTGATTGTAAGCAAGGACATGCTACGGTGCCTAAAGGGCCTGTACTTTGAACATTTCGACTTCGATCTCACACTTCATTTGCCCTCTCTGTGCAATGTGTTAAGAGAAGCACCATTCCAAGCTTTAAATCATTCTGAATCATTTCAGTCCAAATCAGTAATATAACGAATCCATGAAATTTCATGGCGTCCTGGCCATTTTCCTTGAACGTGAACATTGTACCCACCATGTGCTGGGGGTGGGACGAGGAGTTTGAACAGCTCTTATGGATTTGGGGTTACAGTCTGTTTTTCATGGCACGTGCAGCCAGGGGTTTGGGTGAGCCAGTAAAAATGCCGGCGGTCATGCCCCAGATGTTTGCAGATGCTGGGAAAACCTCAGCATCCACCGTGTTGGAATCGGCCTGGATTGGAAAGCAACAGAAAGGCTGCTCTCAGGAGGAGGGGGTTCGACTTTTAATTTCTCCTCAGCCACAACTCGCTTAATCTCTCTGGGCCTCCGTTTCTCTCTCTCAGGGTGTTAGACAGTATGCTTCCAGCTCTAAAAATTTCAGTGACACACAACTGAAGGGCTATAGAGCTGAGGTGTATCCTTGGAATGGGGACACGTTATTCTATATTCATCCTGGAATGGGGGAGTGGGGGCAATGAAAACCACAAAGTGCCTTTTTCACAGTTGTTTCATTACGATCCCATTTGGTCTCATTTCCTCTTCCATTTCTTAAATTCCAGAATGTCACAGAGAAGTTTGCAAAGTCAAAAATAATCCTATGGTAGAAATGCTTATTTGATGGAGGCCCTATTTGTTTGTCATCACAGAGCAGCTGAGAGGGTCTGCATGGGGAGGGGCATGGCTGTGTTAGGGCCATGGAAGGAGGGCTTTGCTTTTCCTTTGTTCGAAGGCTCACTTGACCATCTTCGCCCATAGCCACTGAGATGAGTTGCCAAGGAACACAGAATTTCACCCACCCTCAGTTTCCCCTCTGTCCTCGTGAATCCGCTCCTACTTGGTCCCCCACCTCTTCCAACCCTGCAACTCTCTCCTCCTTCAGGCAAACCTGGATGCCAGTCATCTTGAGCTGGTAAAACTAGCTGTGATTTATTGAACACCTGCTGTGTGCCAAGCAGAGGCTAAGCATTTACCTCGTGAGGCAGGAGATGAGTCTTCTAATACATCTAGGAGAAAACTGGAGCTCAGAGAGGTGAAGTAATTTTCCCAAGGCTGCACAGTTTGTAAGGGGCAGAGCCAGGATTCCAACCCAAATCTGAGACGTGGCTGTGAAAGGGAGACTCTCTAGAGTCTCAGTTTCAATCTAGCCTACCACTCCTGCCTCTCCTTTTGACGTCTCGATTCCCTGCACAAGATCGAGCCCCTGCTTGAGCCTCCTCCATGTGGCAGCCCTTCAGACGCTGGCAGCGGTCCCCTAGTTCTCTCCTTGAGTCTGAGCATCCTTGGAACCTTACACCCTCACTGATGTGGCAAGGATCCAGCTCTTACATCTAGTCAATCTTCTCTGGAAACCTTCTAATTTGTATGTGTCTCTGAACTTGTGAAGCCCAGAATACAGAGGCATGGGATCCGTCGCCTCCTTCACGTTGCAATCTATGCCTCTTTCAGTAAACTTCAGATGCCTTAGTTACAATCCTCTGCTGCTTCCTGTTACGCTGAGGATTGAGGCTCCCCGCAACCCTAATTGCCACCACTCATGTTGCTACTAAGTCACATCCCCACCCCACCCTTACATTTCTGTCCTGGCACAACTAGTGTTTCTGCGCCCCAGGGATGTCCTGTCTTGTAGCCCTAATCGGGCAGTGAAATATTATGCCTGCGTGTCCAGGTTTGAATCTTGGGCACAGGCCACTTTGCTCTTTTTGGTGGGCTGAGGGTTGTGGTCTCTTTGAAGGAAAATGTTTTAAAGTTTCCACCCCTCCCGAGGCTTTATGATGTAAGAGTCCCTGCCTAAACCTGCCGTGAGGACAGCTTTCATTCTGAGAAATGTACTTCAAGTGATAACGGCTTGCTTTTTAATTCCAAGGACAGGAGCCGGGCACACGGTTATGGGGGCTGCTATGGGGGGTTGGCTTGGTCTTCTGCTCAGGCATTTGGAAGGGATTGTCTTTTTAATGAGAGCCAGACAGAGGTGACCTGTGACCCTGCTGACTCCCTGACACGCAGCCTGTGTCTTGGCCTTGTTTAGTAGAAACCTGGAAATCCACAGACGGGGGCGATCAGCCTCTCCTCGGGAGTAGAGGGGCAGCCTGATGGGGGAGGGGCGGTGAGCTGGGTCACGGGTGTTTGCCTTTGAGAGCACACGTTGCATGTGGCAAAAGAATTGGAATAGACTCTTCCCAGAAGAGGCTACCCAGATGGCCAATGACCCAGTAAGATGCTCAGTGTCATTAGTCATCAGAGAAGTGCAGGTTAAAAGCACAATTAGATAGCGCCGCACTCCCACCAGAATGGCTAAGATTCAAAGTGTTGATGAGAGTGGGAGGCACCTGAAATCCTCATCCATTGCTGGTGCGAGTGTGAAACGGCTCAGCCTGCACCTGCCTTGTGACCCAGCAATTCCACTCTCAGGTAATTAATTACCCAAGAGAAATTCGTGCACAGCCCACCAAAAAATATGTATGGGATGGCTCAGAGCAGCATTAAGCTTACTAACCAAAAAGCGGAAACGACCCACATGCCTATGAACAGGCAAAAGGACGAATTGTGGTTTATTCATACGGTAGAATCCTGACAGCCGCAGATCTACTGAGACGTACAACAACATGGGTGAATCGCACGGATGCCAGGTGCCGTGGAACTTCTGAGAGCGCCCCGGCATCTTCACTGTCATCCCATGTGATGGGCCAAAGCGTGGGCTGGCTTGCTGAGTTGGCATTAAGAAGGCGGGGAAGCCTTCAACAATCCCCAAAGGCTTCCTGCTACGGTCCAAATAGAAATGGGAAACTTGGGCGGCTTCAAGGTTATTGAGCAGATTCTGGGGCAAATCACTCTCCACGGGTGTTATTCTTGGAGCTAAGAGCTGCGTGTGTGTGAGTGTGTGTATAAAGGAACAAGGCACTCGTGTGACACTGTATCACACCTTTTGTGTCCGCCTTACCTCCTGTCCACACAGCGTCAGAGACTCATCAACTCAGCAAACGGCGTGAGCAGCAAGCCGCTCCAAAATGGGCGGCACGAGAACATCGAGAACGGGAATGTTCCCATGGAAAACTCCGAAGACCCCCAGCAGGCTCAGGAGCAGCAGCAGCCATCGCAGCCACCACCCCCTGAGCCGGAGCCGGTGCCAGTGGAGGCCACCTTCATGTCCCCCTTCTCCCTGCCTGGTGAGTTCTGGGGGGGTGCTGCGTTCTTGGAGCAAACCGGAATGTCAGGGACGACGGAGGCGAGGGCTGGAGTGGACCACGGCGAGGCAGCTGGCTGCACGCGGGTGACGGAGGCCTGGCACGAAAGGGCGACCTTAGTTCCCCCAAATGGTTAGGGGGCGTTCGAGAAAGGCGTAACTCAGTGCTGAACTGTGGCTGAGAGCTGCTGGCGTGGCTGGAGCTGCGGCCAGAGACAGGCCCGCTGGTGACAAAGGGCAGAACCAGTGACCCCTAGTGACAGCACTCAAATCTCAGAGCAACTAGTCTAAATTTTGCAGAAAGAAAAAGCTACCACCAACGTAATTTTTTTTAGCTTTTTATTTTGAATTGATTTCAAACTTACAGGATAATTGCAAAAATAATGCAAAACCAATACAGAGAACTCCACCCCACCCCCTGCCCAGACACTCAGAGCCAGCACTTCTTAGTGTCTTGCCACATCTGTCGTAGCATTCTCTCCCCGCTCTCTGTTTTAAACCTTTGAGATCAGGTTGCATGTATCTTCTCCTCAAACACTTGCTGCTTCAACGTACATTTGCTAAAAACAAGGATAGGCATTTATGTAGCACCTTACGTGCAGACCGACGTAATTTTTATGGGCATTCTCAGACCCTCCCTACCCTTCCCATGGGGGCTTTGATTCTTGACTGGGACAGGATATTCTGAGGCCACAGGTGATCCTTAGACAGTTTGTACCTTATACATTTGAGGACATCTACCCACAAATAAGTCAGATCAGGCCACGACCCTGCCCAAGCCCACCAGCGTACTCCCATCTCACTTGGAAGAAAAGCCATAGTCCTTTGTTTTGACCTGCGTAGCCCAGGGTTACCTGACTACCAGCTCCTCCCTGACCTCACCTCCTGCTCTTCTGCTGCCCGTTCCCTCTGCCCCAGCCACCCTGGCCTCCTCACTCTCCTTCCTAGAGCATCCAGGTATTCTGTGCCTCAGGGCCTTTGCACTTGCCCTTTGCTGGAGCATGCTTTCCCCAGTCATCCGTATGGCTCTCTCCCTCACCTTCTTCAGGTCTTTACTTAAATGTCACCTTATCAGTGTGGCCTTCCCTGACTACCCTATTTGAAATATTTTCAATTTTCTTATCTTGCTCATCTTCTCCGCTCCCCCCACTAATAGGTGAGCTCAGAGAGGGCAGGGCTCATTATTGCTATATGCCCAGTACTCATGCCTGGCACATAGTAGGTGCTTAGTAGATATTTGTTGAATGAATGAAGTCAGGAGTTCACCTGTGAAAAGATCCCCAGGCCCACCCGGTCTGCCTAGACTTTAACCAAACTGCATGAGACCCTCTGCGGCTCAGATGGCAGATGAAGGCCTGAGGTGTTTGGCCTCAATCCTGGAGATGTTTGGGGGTTTGTTCCTTTTATTTTTGTTTTTGTCTTTGTTTTTGGTGTCCTGCCACCTGAGAGGCAGCAGAATTCCATCAGGGGATTTTGAAGCCTGAAAAGAATTCTGTGTTTGACATCAGGCTACCCAAGAATATTGAGAGGCAGCTCTGTGGGAAGAGGGACTGCCCCGGGCCCTCGCCTCCTTTCTGGGAACTCTTCTGCCTCCCCAGGAGATGGAGAGGGCTGGGAAACCCTACCCACTGGGCTTCGTCTTGAAAACTCAGGCTGCGTTTGGGATGACAGGGATTCCTTGGAGTTTCAGGATCAGAGTCTCCAGTGGGATGTGCATCCCTGTCACCCAGTGTCAAAATTCAGAGCCTGGTTCTGACCCAGACGTTCCAAAGGCTGGCATCGGACCTGGGGATCTGCATTTTCACAAGCTCCCTGGGTGGCTGGGGTTAGAAATTATTGCCCCTGGCTGGCACCTCCCAGCTGCTTACACTTCAGAACAGACCCAGAGAATGAAATTTGTCCCCTTTCTGAGGTCACAGAGCAGCCCAACCCGGGGCTCAGGCCTCCCCAGGCCCCATCCTGCCAGCCCGAGGGCCAAGGGGATGGGCGTCTCTGCATGCCACTAACAGGTTCCTGGCACGTGGCACACCTGTCCGTCAGCCAGCTTGTCTGCCTTGTGGTCAAGGTCAGGCTGATCTGGGCGGGCACTTGGCCCCTGGGGTGTCCGGGGTACTGAGAGAAGGAGCTGTGGCTTCTCCCGTTTCAGGTTGCCTGCTTGGGCACGGCGGGAGAGGGAAGATTCTGCAGGTCGGTGTGTCTACCCAGAGGAAAACCACCTCCAGGACTGATGAGCCGGGGCGGCTCCTGCTCCATCTCAGCAGTTTCTGCTTCTGGGTTCATGAAAGGTCAAGGCCTTAGGTCCAGAGCCCTGGGTAGTCTGTAGAGCCCCGAATCGTCGCATTGCCAGCCCAGTTCTCCTGTGTACACGTGGGGCTGAGTAAAGGGGCTTGGGGAGGGGGTCCTCAAAGGGTTCCAGTTCCTTGGGGCCTGGGAGCAGATGCCAGGCAGGTTGGAGCCTGGCACAGGGAAGGAGAGGCACCCTCTGCACCCACGGTCCAGGGAGCAGCCGAGCTTGCCGGGTGGGGCCGAGGGGGGAGGTCCGTTTGGTGCCGTCTATATACACGGTCTCCAGCCCTGTGAAGTGGGGCGGAAGCCCATTTTACAGGTGCCAGGCCTGATGGCCACTGCTGCCACTCTCCTCCGGCCACTTTCTCTGAATCCTGGCCCTGGCGCTGCTCACTGTCCTAGGGTCTGCAGGAAAACCAGGGAAAGAGTTGCCCTTGGCCAGTGTTGTTCTGTAAGGTGAGACAGCTGCGTGTAAGGACGACTCCTCTTCCCATTTCCTTGCAGCCTTGAGCTGGGGATTGGGTGGGGAGGACCCCAGGGCCAGCCCTGCCCCCCTTGTCCTTGCACCCGCAGTCTGGTGCTCCTCAGCGAAGTGGCTGTGGGAGATCGGCTCCAGCTCGCTGCGTGGACTCTGGGCAGCTCACAGCCCTCCCCCAGCCTGGGCTGGCGTGCTCAGCCGCCATCCTGCCAGAGCTGGAGCAGAAGGCCCTGGGGCCCCCCATGCCCCCAGGTTCTCTGTACCTGTGAGTCCCCTCCAGAGAGCTCTGCAGGCGCAGGACTTCCTGTGGAATTTGGCCCACCCTGTTCCTCAAGCCAGAGGCTCCAGGACTTTCCCCTGGGCTCGGCCCGTGGTGGAGCCAAGTGCTACCAGCTTCCTCCTGGCTTCCTGAGGAAAAGACATTTCTTTCCTTGCCCTGAGGATCCGGCCAGGGCTTCCTGTGTTCCCGGGGATGGTTCCTTTGTGTCCCTGCGGATGTGTTTCCAGGTGTGGACCTTGGAAACCACCAGTTCCTCTTTCCTCCTCCCCTGTGTGCAAGCAGCAAGCGGTGGGAAGGCGAATGCATGGCTGCTGCTTGCTGAGGCGCACACGGGGGCCAAGGGGAATCGGGGCTCAGTGTGGTTTGGAGCTCACAAGAAATCAGCCAGTCGGTGAGCCCCTGCAGCTGTGAGACATTCCCTACATTCAGCTCCGAGCCCTCCCCCAATTCCCCACCTTCACCCCACCCCCATCTTTTCAGCTCATTTTTCTTCTGGTTTCATAATGATCTGGGCTGTAGGGTGGTGTGTTCTCCCAACCTGGGCCCCCAGAAGGAATCAGCAGGGTGCTGGGGAGGACCAACAGGGGCGGAGGGGCTGATGGAAGAGGAAGGAGACGTCCCACGGGGCAGCTGGAACCCATGAAGCTTTAGAGTATCGAGGACTGATTCTAGGCCAGAGCAATATGTACCCCTTCTCCTCCCGGGTCGCTTTAAGTATGTAAATAGGATAATTTATTCCAAGTCTCTGTTGACTCATAGTAGGTGCTCATTAAATGTTCACTTGGATCACAGTGTGCTTTAATCACATAGCTTCTGTTAATAGCTGGCTTCTAGCAACCTCCCCTGTTTGGACTACAGGCAATATTCTAGAAAGATCAGAAGTACCAGGATGTCTGGAGACCAGGAACTGTCAGTGACCAAGGGGCCAGAGAGAGGGAATCAGCAGTCACTAAGCGCTTGCAGGCACCGGGCCTCAGCACCTTTAGATAAAACGACTCTTTTATTCACTAAATATCTGGGTACCACTCTCTGTTCTGTGAATGTTTGGGAATCCAGGTGGGAACAAGGCAGCCATGGTCCCTGCCCTCTGGAGCTGCCAGGCCTGCGGGGCAAATCTAAGCAGATGACTATGGGATGCTTTCTCTACCTCCTCTCGTCCCATTACCTTGTGGCTGATGGAGGAGGTGGGTGGCCCAGGCTGCTGCCCATTTGGATTCCCGGCAGAGCCCAGCAGCCCCTTGGCTTCAGCGCCCACCTGGTCCGATGCTGGGTTTACCTGCCAGTGCTATGCACAGCTGTGCCGATCCACTTCTGGCCACAGAGTCTGGTAAATTGGCCTCCCGAGGCCAGCTGTTGGCTGGGAGATGAGGAGGAGCTCATCTCCCAGGGAAACCAGGGTCTGCGGCCTTGACTCTGCTCTGAGATGGTCGGCGGGTGACCCTGGGCCCCTGTGTGTGGGGTCTGGCTCACAGCCTCATAAGGCAAGGACATTGCCAGGGATTTGGGAGAGGGACCCCCGGCCTCTGCTCCACCCAGTGTGCTGAGCTCGAATCAGGATGCTGGACTCGTGTCACCATAGTTATTACAGCATCTACAAAAAGAGGGAATTCCTCTAGGGCTCTCGTGGGGCTTCTCTGTGCCATACCCTGTTCTAAGAGCTTTACGTACATTCATTCATTCATTCATTCATTCAACACATCAGGTGGGAACTACTGTCCATTTGACAGAGAAGGAAAGGGAAGCACAAGGAGGTCAGATGACTTGCCCACAGTCACCCAGCTGCAAAGTGGAGCACAGCAGTGCCAGCTGCTGCACTGTACTGCCGTTTCATGCTCACAGGTGTATTGGCATTGTCCCCTTTTTACAGAGACGGAAACTGAAGCTCAAAGAGGTGGTGGGACTTCCTGGGGAGCCCCTCTTCCACCCTGCTCCTCCCAGCTGCAAACGCTGTCAAGGGCTAGTTCAATCAGGAGCAGAGCCCCAGGTCATGACCCCCGGTGCTGTCATGTAGAAGAGAACATATGGGATAGGTGTTTGTTTCACACACATCAGACCCTTGGAGGTTCTTGGAACTGTAGCAGGAGCTAACATATTGGGTCCTGACTCTGGGCCAGGCAGGGAGCTTTACAGGTATTAGCTCATTAAATCCTCACAACAACCCCAAGAGGTAAGTGCCACTGTTATCTCCATTTCCCAGGTGAAGAAACTGAGGCACAGAGAATGACTACATTGCCCAAGGTGACACTAGAGGAAAGGGGGGAGCTGGGATTTGGAGCCAAACATGCTTCGGGTTCAGCCTAGAGCCCAACCAGTGGATCCTTTCGGTTCCCCTTTCCTCTGGAGCCCCTAAGAAGAGGGGTTGCCTCTCTCCAGGATGCTAGCGTCTTCCAGCTCAGTCAGTGCAGGGTCTTGTCCACAGGGGTGCCAGATAACTTGTGTCTGTGCTGAGCTGACTCCTGGGCCTCTGGGAATCTGGCATGCTGTCTTGAGGGTTTGGAAGGCACCGTTAAGCCTTCTCTTCTTTTATTATAACAAAACCCAGCACAAGCAAGTCGGAAGACCTCTGGCAGCTTTTACTCCTTGCTCTCCCCAGCCGTCCTCCTCTGTTCCAAATAGCACTTGAGAGAGCTGATCTGGTTGTTAGTCTTTATAAACCCGGGAAGGTGATACCGCAGAAAGGGCACTCTGGAAAATCCCATGCTCCTGTTCTCTCCTCTTAGCCGCTTGACACTTCCGTGAAAGCAGCGAAGAAACTGCAGACGATGTGGGGGCTCATTTACATGTGAAATTCCATACACGGTCCCTGGTATTCGAGGCCCCCAGAGACAAACAGTGCTTTATGGTGGAACCAATCTTGTTCCTGCCTCCGTCATGGAGCCACCAGAGAAACTGCACGTTCAATGGATTGCCTCATAAGTCAAGGTCGGGATTTCAAAGCCGTGTCCTTGTCACTCACTGGCTGTGGTCTCATTTCACAGCCCAGTTAGAACAAACACTGGCTGAGCTTCTGTTTTACTATAATGGCCTTATTGAGATTAGTTCCCTTTCCATGATGTTCACCCTTTTAGAGGGTACAATGCAGTGGTTTTTAGTATATTCACAAAGTTTTGCAAACCATGGTCAATTCTAGAACATTTTCATCTCCCCCAAAAGAAGCCACATACCCACATACCCATTTTTAGTCATTCCCCGTTCTTCCCCAACCTCCTCAGCCCCTGACAACTACTAATCTACCAACTGTCTCTTTGGATTTGCCTAAATTCTGACAGTTTTCCTCCAAGTTCTCTGCATTCTGTGCTTAGAGGCAAACAGTCTGAATATGAGGGTTAAAAGGGATCTTGAGAATTTTCAGCCCAGCCTTCTCCTATTCCACAGCAGGAAACCGAGGCCCAGAGAGGGACAGAGGCTGGCCCAAGGGGCAGTCTTGGCTAGGCAGAACCAGGCGTCCAGGTCGTCGGCCTTGCACCTGCTCTGTGCTGCCCCTCCAGCCAGGTCAGAGCAAGGCAGCTTGGGAGGGAAGGGGCAAAGGCCGCAGCAGGCCTGGGCAAGCTCTTGGCCTGTGCTGGGGTCCTGAAGCCCCTTGGGATGCCAGCAGCGGAAGCCATGCTAGCGCTCTTGAACAAAAAGGGAAGAGTTTTTAATGAGGATACAGGGCTGTACTACGGACTCCCAGGGCAGGAAAACGTCTGGGCTCATCAAGGACTGGAAGCTGGGCCTCACCGGGTGCTGAGACTTCCTGGCTCTTGTCTTCATTTCTCTCTGCACTCCTGCCTCATTCTGCTCTCTGGCAGTTGTTGGGGATTGAATCGCGTCACCCCAGAAAGGCACGTTCAGGTCCCAACCTCTGGTCCTGTGGGTGTGAGCCCATTTGTAAAAGGACCTTTGAAGATGTTATCAGTTAGCTGTGCCCACACTGAATGAGGGTGGGCTTAGTCCACTATCCTGAAGTCCTTATAAAAAGGGAAATAAGGCAGGGAAAGGAAGTCATGGGGAGCAGAAGCTGGAAGTCAGAGGGGCCCAGGGGAGAAAGGAGAAGATGCTGCCATGTGCATTGCCACAGGATGGAAAAGCCCAGGACCAAGGATCGCCGGCAGCCTGTCCTAGAATGCCACAGTCTTCAGGGACAAAGCGTTGCTTTGCTGCTACCTCAGTTTTGGAATTTTCCTAGCCTCAAAACCATGAGTCAATAAATTCCTATTGCATAAGCCAAACCATTGTATTAAGAATTTGTTTTAGTGGCTGGGAAACTAAAACAGCCACAGACCAGCTTTCTCAGTTCACCGTCGGCTACCATGACAGACAGAGGCCACCTGCAGGTTCCAGACCAACAGGTGTCAGCTCCAGCCTCCCTGAGCGTAGCTCACTGGTGTTGCTGAGTTCCACAGCCTCGACGGACAGAATGCAATCAGCCCGGCTGGCTCCAGGCGTCTCCCCTGGCCAGTCAGTTGGGATGGCCAGTGTGGGCTTGGTGGCCCCCTAGGAAGGGTGATTGTGAGGGAAGAGGGGCTGAGCGCACGCATGCCTGGTCCTGCTTGTGGGTGTAGGTGCCTCTGGCATCATGGAGAGATGAATGGATCCCATCTTAGAAGCAGGAAAAAGGGAGATTAACACGGAGACGTAGGTGCTTTATTCAGTCATTGGAAGGGCTGGGGGCTGCTCTAGGCTGGCACCAGTAATGACACCCAGAGTATACCACTGCACTGGCTGGCACTGCCACCCATAACAGAGTCAGGGAGATGGGGGGCTGGGCTGCACCAGAACCATGATGCTCAAGGCTCACCATCAGAGCCGTGACCCAGGGACAACAAAGCCTCTGAACGGCTGACTCGAGTCCCACAGCAGTAGACTAGGAACTGGCCACTGATGCTGGCCAGGCCTTTGGTACTGTCTGGTGCCATGAGGCCAGTGCCAGGGCACAGATACACTGCTGCGGCAAAGCCCAGTGTCCCCACAGCCCTGCCTGACAGCCTCCAAAGCAGCAGCAAGGTGAGCTGGCCCCACCTCAGTTCTGCTTTTCAAGTGAGGAAGGCTCCTTTGAATCTAGAACTTCAGCTGCAAGGGAATCTGGGAACTGTTGGTTTTAGCTTTCCAGCCTCTGCAGACACACTGGAAGGCGATAGGAGCAGGAGTTCCTGAGGGCTGGCTCAGCATGCCCACTGCCGTGGGAATTGGAGTAAAGCTTGGAGGAAAGCAGTAATGCCAATCTTTTTTAAAACTTTTTATTTTGAAATAATTTCAAACTACAGGAAAGCTGTAAACTTAATACAAAAATAATAGAGAACTTTAATAGTCCCCCTACCCATATACCCAGATTTACCAACTTTTAGCACTTCACCAGATTTGTTATATCATTCTGTTGGTCGGTCTATATCTGTCTATTTTCTAAAGCTTTGGGAGTAGGTTGCACACGTTGTGCTCCTTTACCATTTAATACATGTATACCGTTGAATACTTTCGTGTGTATTTTCTAAGAACAAGGATATTGACTTATGTAACCATTTTAAGTACCATGATTAAGTTCAAGAAATTTAAGTTACTATAAAGCATGCAATCTATATTCTAGTTTTTTCACTTGTCCCAGTATCCTTTGGGGCTTTTTCTCCTCCATTATCTGATCCAGTCCAGAATCATGTATTGAAGTCAATTGTCACTGTTTCTTTAGTTTCTCTCTCTCTTTCAGTTGTGGTGACACATATACAACATAACACTTCCCATCACCACCACTCCCAAGCCTTCAAGTCAGCGGCATTAATCACACTCATGTTGAATAAAACTGATTCTAACTGCTGACTTGGCTTAGACCAGACCAAAGCCCTGCTAAGGAACCTGTGCCGCTTTCAGAGTTTCACGCGGGGCAGAGAGGAGGCAGGGCACCCCTAGCAGCTGTGCAGAAACCTCCTTCACTGAGGCACGGTGCTCGGCCTCTCACATTTGGTGCCTGCTGCATACCTGGTGGGTCCCCAGCGGTGAGTAGGCGCCACGGTCAGGGCTGGCACCCAGGCCTGATCCCACAGTGCTCCCCGCTGCCTGTTGACTTTGGCTAAGAGGCCAGACCCTGAGCTGGCCATCTGCCCTGGGTTGCAGGGAGCAGCAGGAAGGAAAGGGGGGAGGAAGCAAGCTGCTGGGCTGTTTGGTTCACAAACACCAGGCACCTGGCCAGCCCCGCCCCCCTGCCAGCGCTCGGCTGCCTGTTCCAGCCAAGAGGGCGTGTGGCGGGCAGGCAGCGTGTTCTGGTTTCTGTCGGCGTTTCTGGGATTCCCGCACCTCAGGGCCTCCAAATCCAAGGCGAGGCCTTCGAGGGCAGGACAACGGGCTCCGTACTTTTTGCTTTTCTCTAGCCTTGCCACAGCTCCTCACGGCGGGTTGAATAGGGACAGTTGTGGGCATCTCAGATGAATTCACGGGCCCAGAGAGGTTAAGGGCCCACCCAGTGCCACGCAGTCAGTGGTGACTGAGCCAGGGCTTTTGACCCCAAGGCCTGCCCTGTTTCCTGTCCAGCAGCAGGAGACCACGTTCGTGAACGTGCAGAAAGGGTGGAGGGCCTGCGCTGACGAGGGGCCTCCACTTCTCAGAGGGTGGGACCGCTCTCTGCTGGCAGCCTTGCGGTCCCTGTGGTGGGGTGCGAAGCTGGCCGAAAGCGAGGGCCGTCTAGAATGAGGGCGCTGCACGAGCACCCCTGATGCCCTTCCAGCTCTGGGACCCATTTACATCCACTCTCAGAGTTGGACACGGGACTTAGGTGGGTCTTGAAATCATGGGGCTCAGGGGGCAGGCAAGCGGTATAGAATAGAGGACCCAGGATTTAGACTCTGGAGATCTGTGGTCAAGTCCTGGAACTACCTCCCACTGTCCAAGGTGTTCAAGTAAGCTGCTGAATTTCACCAAACCTCAGTTTACTTACTGTGAAATGGGGGCGATCACCTACCCAAAAAAAACTGAGATGAGGGACAAAGAGTGCTTGTAAAAAACCACCTCTAAGACGGGAGGCCCGACACACATGCTGGCTAAGGGTGCGGTGCTGGTTCACGGTCCAGCTCTGACCGTGCTCCTGCCTCCACCCGCAGCCCCGCCTGTCCCCACAAAGGCCAGCTCAGAGATCGCTGGCCGAGCAAGCACGTTCTGTCTGTGGCTCTGCCAGTAATTGTCTGTGAGATTTGATTTGGGGCAGGTTATTAACCTTCATGGGGCTTGATTTTCCTCTTTATAAAATGCAGTGAGCCAAGTGGACTTTATCCCAGGAATTCAAGGTCGGTTCAACATACAAAATTCAATCAATTCAAACACTATTTTTAGAATAAGGATAAACAAAATGCGGTATACCCATAGAATGGAAATTATTCAGCCATACCAAAGAAATGAAGTACTGATTCTTGCTACAACACAAATGACCCTTGAAAACATTATGCTTCGTGAAAGAAGCTGGACCCAAAGGTAGCATACTGTATGATTCAATTTATTTGAAATGTACAGAATAGGCAAATCCATAGACGCAAAATATATTAGTGGTCGTTGGGATGAAGGAGAAGGGAATGGGGAATGACTGCTAATGGATACAGTGTTTCTTTTGGGAGGATGATGAAAATTTTCTGGAATTAGATAGTGGTGATGATTTCAGAACTTCGTGAATATACTAAAACCCACCTAATTATACACTTTAAAGGGGTGAACTTTATGGCATGTGAATTATATTATTTCATGTTTTTTAAATGGAGTTCATCTAGAATGGCAGTTCCCCGAGTGTGGTCCCAGGACCAGCAGCCTCAGCAGCTCCTGGGAACTTGCTAAAAATGCAAATTATTGGGCCCCACCCAGGCCTTCATTAGCTCTGGGAGTGGGCCCAGCAAACCCTTCCAACAATTTCTCCAGGGAATTCTGACTTACATTCAAGTAAGACTGATCTGGAATCTGGACCCTCCAGATTGCATCAGTGCTCCAGGGTCCCTGCATGCTTTATATCATCCAATCACACAAACATCACATAGCACAAGTGAACCAGTCCCTTAATTGGAGGGTTAATTGCTTAACTGTCTAAATTAATTTGTTTGAAGTTTTTCATCAGCAGCTGCATCTGTTCCTATTTTTTTTTCCTCCAGTATGACTGGCCATCTGTTTTGTTACAGTTTATTAAAAAAAATTTTTTCACATAATTAAATTGTCATTTTCTACTTCAAAAGAGAAACCTGAAAACTTAGTGAAAATAACGACAGCGGCACTTCTTTGTTTTATCTTTGAATTTCAATTGGAGTCCATGTCCATGTTGAGCATTTCTCAGATATGCCTGTCCTTGCATCCAAAGGGACAGCAGCAGGAGGCCAGGAAGTCCCCTGAAGGGACAGCAGCAGGAGGCCATCACTTGTGGTGGTGCAGGGAGTTTGTCCGTCAGGGTGGACATTGACTCATCGCCCCCATGGCCCCCAACACTTGATTTTTTATCATTTCACCCATGATTAGTCCAGACTCTTCTAGTGTCATAGGAACCCAATTCAGATTTGTTTACACCAAGGGCCTCACATAGTGGGCAGTTCCCTGGAAGACTCTACCTTCAGGCAAGGCTGGATGCAGGCCTCAAGTGAAGTTACAAGATGCTGTCCATCTCCTGACTCTGCCTTCCCGTGAGCTGGCTTCATTCTCGGACAGCTCTCAAAGATGACCACCAGCTGTCTCGGCTCACCCAGTGCACAGATGGTGCCTGTCTTAAAGGATTGCATTCAGCTGAGTGTAACAGAAAGCCCAAGCAGAGAGCCTTAAACTCAAGGAATTTATTTTCCTTGCATAAGTCCTGTGATAGGGAGCCCAGTGGCTCTGTCATGTCCTCAGTGTCCCATTTCTATTCCTCCATCCTTAGCTGTGACTTTTATCTTCAGGGTTGCCACATGGCTCTTGGAGCTCCAGTGTGTCCATGTTCGAGGCAGGAAAGAGGTGAAAGGGCAAAGGGCAAGAGGCACATGCCAGATGAGTCTGTCTCTTCTTATCAAAAACATATTTACTTTCTTAGTAAGCCTCACCAAGTAGACTTCTACTTACAGCTCATTGTCCAGAACTGTCCATGGCCACCCATAGGTACCAGGAAGCCCAGGACATTTAAGTTGTTTTTAGCTGGGAACCTACTGTCCCAATCAAACTAGGGTTCTGTTAGTAAGAAGAAAGGGACAAGTGGAATTAGAGGCAGGGATTCCCAGCAGACTCCCCAGGGCCGACTCTTACCGGGTCATGTGCCCAGCCCCCCAGCCTATGTGAATGCCGCATTGTCAGGATGTTGTCTCGTTCACCCTTGGGTCCCTCAGTACTTAGAATAGTGCCTCGCACAGAAGATGAGCACACTAAATGTTTGTTGAATAAATAATGAGCCACGCCTGCACCTCAGACCCACACCCAGAGCTAGGAGATGGAGTCACCCCTGTCTAAATCACATGGACTGATGTGGAATGGAAGGTTGGTTCCCGAAAGGAAGATTAGCATGCTGTTACCAGTAAAGGAGCATGGATGTTGGCCAGGCAAGAACAATTGCTGCCAGAACAAAATACCACAAACTGGGTGGCTTAAAACAACAGAAACGTACTGTCATACAATTCTAGAGGCCAGAAGCCTGAAGTCCAGGAGCCAACAGGGCTGTGCTTCCTTTGAGGTCTGTAGGGTCCTGGTGGTGGTAGCTTGCCCGCAATCTCTGGCGTTCTTTGGTTTACGGCATAGCTCAATCTCTGCCTCTGTCACATGGCTGGTTTCTCTCCATTTGTCTGTGTCCAAATTTCCTCTCCTTATCAGGTCACCAATCATATCGGATCAGGACCCACCCTAATCTGGTTTGGCCTTATCTTAAATAGTAACATCATCTACAACCCTATTTCCAAATAGGGTCACATTTAGGAGACTGGGAGTTAGGACTTACAATTAGCATCTTTGCTTACAACAATCTAATTAGGCATTCCAACTTAATTACAATAGCGTACAAAAGCTTTGCTCCTATACAGCCACATTTCCTACCCCCTCCTTTGAGCTGTTACTGTCATACAAATTACATTTTTATATGTTGTGTACCCATCACCACAAATTTATGATTGTTTTATGCAGTTTTGTTTTAAATCAGATAGGAAGGGGGGGGGTTGAAAACAAGAAGTACACTTACACTGCCTTTTATATTCATCTCTATGTTTACATTTCTTTATCTTGACCAGTACTTTTTATTTCTTTGAGATATTGTGGATTGAGTTACTGTTTTGTGTCTTTTCATTTCAGCCTTAAGGACGCTCTTCAGTATTTCTTGTAGTGCAGGGCTGCTGGTGATGAATTCTATTTTTATCTGAGAATTTCTTAATTTCTTCTTCATTTTTGCATTTCCGCTGGATGTGGAAATCTTGGTTAAAAGTCTTTTTCTTTCAGTGTTTTGAATATATCATCCCATTGCCCTCTGGCCTCCATGATTTCTGGTAACAAATCAGCTGTTAGCCCTATTGAGGATCCCTTGTGTGTGATGAGCTTTGCTTCTGTTTTGCTCCTTTAAAGATTCTCTCTTTGTTTTTGGCTTTTGACAGTTTGATTGTGATGAGTTTAGTTGTGGAACTCTGAGTTTATCCTACTTGGAATCTGTTGACCTTCTTAAACTTGTAGCTGAATTCTTTTCTTCAGATTTTGGGAGTTTTTGGACACAGTTTCTTCAAATATTCTTTCTGTCCCTTTCTCTCCTCTCTTTTTGGGACTCCCATTATTTGTATATTTGTACCCTTGATGGTGACCCACAGGTCTCTGAAACTCGGTTCATTTTTCTAATTTTTTTTTTCTTTCTGTTCCTCAAATAATCACAATTGACCTGTCTTCAAGTTTGCTTATATTTTCTTCTCTCTGCTCAAATCTGTTGTTGCACCCCTCTAGTGAGTTTTTCATTTTAGTTACTCTACTTTTTAATTCCAGCATTTCTATTTTTGTCCTTTTTATCATTTCTGTCTCTATATTATCTATTGATGGGACATTGTCCTCATATTTGCCTTTAGTTCTTTGGATAAGGTTTCCTTTTGTTCTTTGAACATATTTGAAAATAGCTGATTTAAAGTCTTTTCCCATAAATCCAATGTCTGGGCTTCCTCAGGGCAATTTCCATTGACTGTTTCTTTTCCTGTGTATGAGCCATACTTTCGTGTTTTCTTGTTTGTCTTGTCATTTGCGGGGGGGAAGGGGGAATATTAGATATTGTAAATGGTATAAAGTGTAAATAGTATAAAGAATCTAGAAATTAGATTCTCTTTTCCCAGGATTTGTTGTTGCTGTTTGGTTGGTTGGTTTGCTTTTCTGAACTAATTCTGTAAAGTCTGTATTCTGTGTGTGTGGTCACTGAAGTCTCTGCTAGGTTATTTAGTAGTCAGCTAAAGATTGGACAGAGATTTCCTTAGATGCCTAGATCCAGAGTCTCCCATTTTTTGCCAAGGGACACTGTGTGTGTGTGGGGGGGGTGCATACCTTCCAGTCCCAGCCAGGCAGTTTACAACTTCCTTCTTGCACGGAGCCTGGAGATCAGCCAGAGGGGAGAGCTTGGGGGCGCCTCAGGTCTTTCCTGAATCTGCATACAGCCCTATGTGGCCTTTTAGAGTCCCAGGAGCATTGAACATTTCAAAGGCCCCGTGGACATCATTCCCCAGCTTTTCCTTTCAAGTTTTTGTAAGCCAAAACTCCCTCTCCCTTCTCACCCCACCCCAACCCCCTGCAAAGCCATGAGGGGACAGAGCCAAGGGGGGTGTTTGTCTAGTCGCACATTTTCCTTACTTTTTTGTTAATTTGTCCCAACCGTTTGCCTCTACCTCAGGCAGCCGTGGTGTTCGGCAGTTGCCTCTGTTGTCTAAATGCCCTCAAGAAAAAGGCTATCCACACCCGGTGGGCTCCAAGTCAGGTGAAGCAAAAGTAGCCTTGAAAATGGGGTCTTCCAGGAAGCCTCCAGACAAGTCCAATAATGGCAGTTCTCCATGAATGGGCTTTGTTTTTGTTTTTTTATTTTTATTTTTTTTAGATTTATTTTATTTATTCCCCCCGCCCGCTGCCACTTGTGCTTGCTTTCTGCTCTCTGTGTCCATTTGCTGCGCGTTTTTCTGTATGTTTGTCTCCCTTTGTTGCTTCATCTTGCTGTGCTAGCTCTCCGCAGGCGCTGGCCCTCCACTCTCCGCGGGCGCGGGCCAGCTTGCCTTCACCAGGAGGCCCCTGGAAGCAAACTCGGGGCCTCCCATATGGTAGACAGGAGCCCAGACACTTGAGCCACATCCACTTCCCCATGAAAGGGCTTTGAAAGATGTTCAGCTCCAGCCCTGCTGTGCCCCACCGCTGGCTGCCTGGCTGCTGGGTTCCACCGTGATTGCAGGTCATTGGTTTTTCAAGACCGCTGCAGAGCTGGTGGGAGGGGAGTGGAAATAGGGCCAAGTGGAACACCACAAAGCCTGCTTTTCTTACCCAAATTCAGCTGTTTTTCTTAAAGACATCCACTCCAGATTGCTGCAAGTCATTGGTTAATTTACAGACTTCTGAAAAAAAATTGATTCTGACTTTTTTTTTTTTTTTTTGCCAGTGTTATCACTGCTTTTATGGAATAGAGAATTCTCAGTGCCTCTTACTCTGACATTTTCACGGACCTCAGCAGCAGGCGGGTTTTGCACCTGCATGTGCATGCCCATAGCCAGTGCCTTACTGAGGCCACTTTCCCTTGGTTGATTTGTGTGTGGATGGCCTTGTTAGAAGCCAGTGAGGTCTGGATTGACAACCAGGAGATCCCCATTTTAGTCTTGCATCCGCCACGGACTGCCTGTGATCTTGGAGCGAGGTAGCTGACGTTTCCAGAGCACCCACGGTCCATGGTGTTTTATTTACATTACATCATGTCATTCTTGAAGCAACCGAGAATGAGGTAATGTTCCCATTTTACAGATAAAGAAAGTACTTATAAGGGGCAAAGTGCTTGTCCCTGGGCCTGCTTCCCATGGCAGATACTTGATACATTCATTATTGTTACGTTCTTGTCATCACTACCACAGTTGTCCTCAGAGGAGAAAGTGGAGTTGACAGACTGCCTCAAGGTATTTGAATTCCAACCCAAGTCTGTCTGATTCCAAAGCTTGGGTCTCACTTTCCTTATCTGTCAAATGGAGTGGGAATGGATAAAATTATTCAGTCAACACACACTCATTGCGCTGGCTCTCGCCAAGATGCTTTCCCGGGTGACATTATGGAGGTCTGTGGTTCCAGAGGTCAGTTGCTTGGAGTCACACTGGAGGCATTCTCTTGTTCGGCTTGAAAACAGTGAACCCCGGTAGGCTGGCAGGCGAGTTAACCCAGCCTGCGTTCCTGCCTCTCCCTTCTCTCTCCCCCACCCCCCCTGCAGAGTCCCGAGGGGACCGCGCCAAGTGGGCGTTCACCTGGCCACTCATCTTCCTCCTGTGCATCACCATCCCCAACTGCAGCAAGCCCCGCTGGGAGAAGTTCTTCATGGTCACCTTCATCACCGCCACGCTGTGGATCGCCGTGTTCTCCTACCTCATGGTGTGGCTGGTGAGTGGCGGCAGCGGGCGTGGGCCATGTGGACAGGTGTGGCCTCAGGCGCTGGGCGTGGCGCCTCTGGGCAGGTCGTGTAGACTCCTCTCCTAGTAGAAAGGGATTCCAACCGAAGCGCGTGGCGCTGTGCAATGCACCAGGGACACCAAGACAGATGCGGGGCTGGCCTTCGAGGCAGTCATGAGGGAGGCAGTGGATCTCCACGCAGGCAGCCTGAGACGCCACCCTGGCGGGATGGGCAGAAGGAGACAAGAGCAAGCAGGGGGCAGCCCGGCTTGGGAGTGGAGAACTGTGCCTGGTACTTTGAAGAATTCTCCGAAAGAGCCCTGGAGGGCTGGTCACTAGGCCCCCTTCACTTGCAGGTCCCCAGGGGACTGTGAAGGAAGGAGATGGGAGTAAGCGGGAGATGATGCTGATGACAAGGGGGTGCTTCCCGTGCCCCCCTACCAAGGGGTGCTCCCCTCCCCAGTCTCTGTGCCAGGCACTGGCGGATGTGGCTCAAGCCATTGAGTGTCCACCTCCCACATGGGAAGTCCCAGGTTCGGTTCCCAGGGCCTCCTGAAAAAACAAAAACAAACAACAAAACAAATGAAAAAACCAACTCAAGGAAGCCAATGTGACTCAGTGGTTGAGTGCCGGCTTCCCACATATGAGGTCCTGGGTTCAATCCCCAGCCCAGTACCTCAGGAAAAAAAAAACGAAAATCCTCAACAAGCCCACAAGATAGGTATTTTTATTATCCCCATTTTACAGATGGGGAAACTGAGGCATAGAGAAGCTAAGTAATTTGCCCACAGTTGCACAACTAGTGAATGCCAGAGTTGGGATTTGAACCTAGGTTTTGATCTCCAGAGCCTGTGACCTCAACCACCATACAAACTGCCTCTCAATTTGTGATTAGAATTTCCAGGTGCCGTTTGGTCTGAAGTTTTGAGGGCAGAGGCCTTGGGATCGCTCCTGTCCAAGCCTTCCATTGGCTGGCATGAGCCAGGCCCTTGCTCACCCTATAGGGTCCCTCCTCCTCCTCCTCCTCAGGGGGGAGTGGTGGTAAGGAGCCTAGGATCAAAGAGAAGACCCCCATGGTTACAGAAGTGAGTGATTGTGGTTGATTGCAGATACGGCATTGATTCCAGGATCTGTTGATTGTGTGGCTCACCTATCAGCCATCACACCCTCGTGGTTATCAGTTTAGTCATTTTACTCTCCTAGCACCTGCCACCAGGTGCAGAGAGGGCAAGCCAGTGTGGATTGACAGGGCCAGGGGACGCTGCTTGTGGGCTCAGGGCCACCCTTCTCTTAGCACCGGAGGAGTGATGCAGCTTAGAGGGAAAGAAGGCCGTGGGGTCACATGGGAACAGATTTAAACCTGCCACCGATGATCCATGAAACCTGGGCAGGTGACTCAGCATCTCTGAGCCACGGTTACCCCTCTATAAAAGGGGGTGATAGTAGCTGTCTTAGGGGGATTCCTGGGAGAGTGAAAAGGGAGTCCAGGAGGCCCGTAGCCCCAATCTCCCCCTTTCTGCTTGCTTCCCCAGAGTGCTGCGTGTTTGTGAAGCCAAGCAAACTCTGTTAGGATTCTGAATAGTGTATGGGAGCTATTGTGCTTTCGGGAAGGCAGAGGGTTTCCTGTAACCACCATCTGCTTAAAGTGGTCCTGGAGACACTTGGACAGTCTAGGCCCCTCCTTACGCTCAGCAGGAGCGTGCCCCCAGCCTCCCAGGGAGTCCCCACCCTCCCCCCTGTGGTGGAGGCTCCCCAGGGCACCAGCTGCTGGAAGACGCTGCCCCCAACCTGCTCCCCTTCCCCAGCTCTCCTGGAGCCCTCCCCACTCCCCTCATAGCTACCCTCTTAGCACTCTGCTTCCCAAAAGGAATCTCAGGATTCAGTATAAAGTTCCTTCTTAACAGGGAAGTCATAGAACTCAGGAGGGACAGCCACTGCCCCATCCCCAGGTCTACACAGCTGCAACACCCTGGCCTTGGTTTAGCTGAACCCCCCAGGACCCTTCTAGAAGGACCTCACACAGTCCCTCCTAATCCCCTCCCCGCACCCTCCCCCATCCCAAAACAGGTCGGTTTAGCCTCATCAAAATGAGCCCAGTTAGAGTCACTTACCACAACCAGCAGCCAGTCAGGGCTGATTCCTGGTGACAGCCCAGTGGTTGTGAACATCACTGAATAATACACATTTGAGCTGGGAGAGGTCCCTCACGCTGCCCTTCCCGCGGCGGATTAACCTGGATGTGCCTCACACTCTATTTCAACATAATTTCACTTCCTCTCTGTGCAGGCTTGATGCTCTGAGCTTGCTTTGGAGCTGCCCGTTCATGGCTGTGAGCATCAGCCGTTTTCACCATGAGATGCAGCCAACACTGCCTCCTTGCTAGGTTGGGATGATGGTTAAAATCTCCTAGAGGCCCAGGTGTGTGTTGGGGGGCGGGGGTGGAGGAGGAGCTGGAAATAGCTACTATATCCAACCCCCCCAAAAAGAATGAAAATCA
>JAQZBX010017780.1:19519-35345 GCA_029593785.1 Cabassous unicinctus | reverse complement strand
ATAATAATAATAAAACAAAAATAAACTGGACAAACAAACAAAAACTCATCACCTCTCAATCTCTCTATGCTTCCCCTGCTGTACATAGCTGCTATTCTGTTTCCATCTCTCTAGTTTATTTGTATTGTATTTTGTAAAAACAGTCTCATATATGAAATATTACTCATATTCGTATTTCACATGAGGTTTCACTATGTTATATAAGTCCCATGTTATATTTTCAGGCTTCCTTCTAGTAATATACATGCCCTTAGACTTTCCCTTTCAACATACCCATATAATAACCCTGCTAGTTACAAACACTATGATGTGCTTTCACCATTTCTATTCATTTCAGCTTTATAGTCTTGCTAGAGGAAAGCATGAAGCCTTTCTGACTGATCTCATTTTAAATTCATGACCATACGTCTCAGATTTGTACTTAAGGCTGTCCCACAACCCTATGCCTGTCTCTGTGGCCACACCTCTGTCCTCCCGCCATTCCCCAGAGTTGTAGTTTCTATAACCCTAGCAAAGCCATTTCTCCACTTGTGCTCTGGACATCCTCCCCATTTCTCCCTAAAGCACTTCACTGTTACAGTTCTCCCCTCTCTCTTGCATCATCATTTCGTTTTTCTCTACAGATTTGTTCCCATCTAGTATATATCATCTAGTATCTCACATCATAAAGAATTTAAAATTAAACTTCCCTAGACCCTATATCCCCCTCCAACTATTGTTTCACTTTTCTATTCTTCTCCACAAAAGACTTCTTGGAAGAATTATATCTAGGTGTATATTCATTTTCTCACCTCCCATTCTTTATTCAAATCCTTCCTATTTGACTTCCCTACCCCCATGATTTTACTGAGGCTGTTGTTGTCATTGACACCGGTGCCCTGCATGTAGCCAAATTCAGTGGTCATCCTCTGTCCTCGTGGCCTTTGATACAGAGATCATGCCTTTCTTCTTGAAGTCTTCTCTTTGTTTCAGAGACACCTCCATCAGTACGTTTTCCTCCTGCTTTCCTGGCTGATCCTTCTCTGAGTTGCTAGTGTCTGCTAGGTTTGACCCCAAATGCTGACACCCCTCTATTCTCCTTGTCTCCATTCTCTCCTTAAGGATCTCATCTACTCCCGTGGCTTTAAGTGACACCCAAATGCCTATGATGAACAAAGTCACCAGCCCTGACCCTCCAGAGTCACGTATTAAAGTGCCTCCTTGACCTCTCTGCTTAAACACATCTGATAGACATCTCAGATTTATAATGAATGAACAGAACTCATGGTTTCCACCTCCCAGCCCATCTTTGTCCCCAGGCTTCCCTACTTCATATTGGAACCACTACCCACCTAGTGGTTAGTGGCCTGTATCCATATATATAATGGCCTGTATCCATCATTACAAAATCATACAGAACAGTTTCAATGTCCCCAAAATGCTCTATGTTACACCTGTTCTTCCCTCTCCAACACAAAAGCCTGGGAGTCATCCCTGATCCTCCTCTTTCCCTCAACCAGTTATCCAATCCATCACCAAGGACTGCCACCTCTGCCTCCACAAACATATCTCTAACCGAGCCCCTTCTCTCTGCACCCCCAGTCCCAGCACCAGCCTCCCTTTTCTAGACTATGGTTAGGTTAGAGTAATAATTCTGATCATTAATTGGAATGTTAATAGTTGGATAATATTTGATAGTTGGATTAAAGACCAATACTTGGATGTTTAATGATTCCATCTAGAGTAATGATTCCAGTAACTGGCCTCTCTGATTCTACTCCTCCTACAATCAATTCTCTACATGGCATTCAGACTGCTCTTCAAAAACAAAACACGATCAAGTTGCTTCCTTGTTTAAAACTCTCCAGGGACTTCCTACTGTGCAAAAAAACCCCAAAAATCAAACAAAGGAAACCATACTTTTTGCATTGACCTACCATACCCCATGTGTCTGGCCTCTGTCCACCTCTACTTCATTTCCCGCCACTTCCGCTCCCTCCACTCATGCCATATTGGCCTCTCTCTGCTCCTCAAACATGCACTGGTTAACCCCACACTGGGGCCTTTTCACTTACGAAAACACTCGTCACTCAGGGCTTTCTGAGGCTGGCACCTTCTATCATTAACTTTTTAGCCCAAATGTTTCCTTCTCACAGCAGCCTTTTCTGGATCTCTAAATCATCTTCAACCCCCACTCTTCACCCCACTCCTCCCCACTTCAATCGCACTTCATATCATCTCTCCATTTGATTCTCTTTGTTACAGATATAACTCAGAAACTTCCCTAGTCTTAATTTGTTTATTATTTTACTGTCCATCTCTCCTCTCCACTCTCCCTCTCCCAACCCCAATGTAAGCGCCATGGGAGCAGTTCCTGTCTGTCTTGTCCGCTGTGGTATCCCTGTACCCATAGCAGTACCTGGTACCTACTGGTCTTGGTACATAGCTGTGGAGTAGATGAGTGAATGAACGAATTCTGCATTCCAGCTTGTTTTAAGTGAAAAGGAGGGCTAAGATGTGCAGGAATGCAGGTTCACCTCCTCCACATACCTTTTTAATGCGGGAAGAAGCCACTACCCCTTCTCACAGTGGCTGCATTCTCCACCTTTCTCTCTATGCTTCCTGGCATGTCCTTAGCACTGGGGAGTTCTGAAGAGAAGGGGAAGGTTCAGCCTGGTTCACTAAGAAAAGATGTGCTTGGGAATACAAGACTAACATCTGTGAATTGGAGAACCATCTAAGGCAAAAGTTTCCTGGTTTGGATGTAATCAAGGGACAAAATGCTTGGATTTGACCCACAGTCCCTGAACACTGGCTACCGCATCAGAGTCACTGGGGAAGCTTGTAATCAATGCAGTTTTAGGGCTCCCACCTTTGGAGATTCAGGTTTGGGAAGTCTGAAATGGAGCTCAGGAATGTGATTTCTTACCAGTTGTTCCCAGGGGATTCTGATAATTACCCAGTTTTGGGACTCTGGTCTAGGCCAGGAGACCTGTGGATGAGCCAGCCCTTCACTCGGGCGGGGAGGGATTTGGACAGTCATGGAAAAGAGCAAGGACACTTAGCATGAGAGCAGGGGGAGAGGAGGAGGCAGAGCTCCGGGCTTGTGCTGGGGAGTGGGGGGCTGTCCACCAGTGGTGACCTTCTCTCTGCCCTGCAGTGGTCCGGTACCGCGTGACTGTGTGCACAGGGGAACTCGAAGGTGCAGGAACCGATGCCAACGTCTATCTCTGCCTTTTTGGTGATGTCGGGGACACGGGAGAGCGGTGGCTCTACAACTGCAGGAATAACACTGACATGTTTGAAAAGGGCAGTGTAAGTTTTAGCAATGTGTCCCCCACTCCAACCTCCATTTCCCTTCCCCTACCTTCCCTGCTGTGTTAAAGTAGATTGATGGCTGGTACCAGGTCCTCGGCCACCAGAGAGGCTCACTTTGGGTGCAGGGAGTGGGGGTCCCAGCAGTATTCCCTGGAGGGCTATGGCAGTACCTATTTTGCTTTGTCCCTGGGCATTTGGTCACCCCTAATCCACTAGCATGGGCCCACTCCTATCCAGCTAGGAGCTTGGAAAAGAGGGCAGAGCAGGAGGACACGTGGGGGTGGGAGTAGCATCTTTCTTATCTCATGAGTGGGAAGACAGGGAAAGACACTGGGTACCTGGCACGTTGGTGAGATGACCCAGCTGGAGGAAAGCTGGAGCACCTGAGGGCCACCTTGGGAACTCTGCATTTCCCACCGGGCATGGTCACTGGTGTCCTTTTTGAAAGAGAAACCAGGCAAGAACCTTAAGCCTGGAGGTGGGAGCTCTGCGTGTTGCTCTCTCATGGTGAATGTATTGGGTATTCCCTCTACTTCCTGGTTCCCAACCATCAAATGGGTCCACTGGGGAGGCCATGTGGGGCAATGCGGAAAGAGTTAGATCTCGGGGCAAACCCAGATTTGGGTCAATTGCTCCACTTCCCTGAATCTCAGTTTCCTCCTATAAAATGGGGGAAAGGAGGCTTACCTGTGGCAGGGATGTTGCGGTGAATAGGGTTGGTGGATATCGTGCACCTGCATCAGGACTGCCTATTGTGAGGCTCAAGGGAGCTCGCCCAGGTGAGCTGTTCTCATGTGCAGACTGTTGTCACATGAGCATAACCCTGGCTCTGTCTCCTTCCTCTGCTGCCCCTTCCTTGGGGAGCGCAAGCCCAACCTGGGCCTATGAGTAGAGGCCTCTCTCTGAGGGCCAATCCAGGCTGGCCTCCTTCTTGGAAGCATGGGCGTGAGAAGGCTATGGTGGCAAAAATAATTTGAGAAGGATATTGTGGACAGACTCGGGTTTTTGGGGGAGATGAGTAGGGGTGACTTGACTTCGCATAGCTTCTTGTTCCTTTTCCCTCCCACCCACCTTTCTCTCCACCCTTTTCTACTCCAAGTTCTTCATTTTCTGACTCCTTTGTCCATCAAATCCTGCCCCTGCCAGTCCCTACTGTGTTTTTCCTGCCTCATTGGTGGGCAAAACTGTGGAATAAGCAAGACCATTTGGTCCCCCCAATCAACTCCCATCACTCCCCTCCTTGAAAAGGGGCCAGTGTCCTTCTGCAGGAAGGAGCCCAGCAATTATTTTATGATAAATGGTCAGTGACTGGTAACAGCCAAGCATGTACGTCTTTCTAGGAGAAGTTGCCTTTTAAAAAGATCATAAGAAATGGCCATTTTTGACCAAAAAATATGGGTCTCAAATGTTGGCAACTCGACATAGTATGCTATTCCAGTGGGAGAAATTGGGAGGAGGGAGGGAGGGCTGAGAGCTGCCCTGTGACCCTCCACTTTTACTTGACGGGGACTCCTTGCCCCACCTGTGAAAGGCCAGCAGCCTAACCCGTCAGCCCTGGGAGATTTCTGGGCGTGGGCCTCGGCGTCCCCTGGCCTCACTGCCTTCCTCCCCTGGGCAGGCCGACGAGTTCACCATCGAGGCTGTGACCATGCGGAAGGTGAGGCGGGTGAGGATCAGGCACGATGGCAAAGGTGCGGGCAGCGGCTGGTACCTGGAGCGGGTTCTGCTGAGAGAGGAGGGGCAGCCTGAGAGCGACAACGTGGAGTTCCCGTGTTTCAGGTACGTGGGTGCCACCGGCTTATTTTCTCCAGCTTGAGTTTTGGTCCTCAAGCTTTGGGATGACCCAGCCCTATTACCAGGACCAGAGAACAAAATAGTGACTTCAGGGGGTAGCTGGTGCAAGAAGAAGGTGGCCCTGCCGTGTGCCGAGGCCCCTGCCTCACATCCCACCCCAGCCCCCCTGCAGGTGACACACTGTGGGGGTTGTTTCAATGGAATGCTGTTCTGTGATAGTCAAGTGCCAAAATGTCAGTATTTTTTAATGATAAATATGACAATTTCAGAGCTTAAACCGAGAGTTATCTCAGAGAGTTAGCTACATGCTGAATTAAACTTTGGACTCAAAAGGATTTTATTTGGATAGCTTTCTGATCACATCTCTTTCCTGTTAACATCTTTTCAAGGTATCTTTCTTTTTTTTCATTTCCTTTCCCCCAGCTTACTAGTGAGGAAAAGCTTCTTTTCTCCTTTTTCTTATGCATTTGGCTAAGGATTTTTCTCACAGCCAGATTGGGTGCCTATCAGCTTCTAGAAGTTGGTTATAGCATCATCTGAGAACAGGGAGTGGTACCAGTGTCTTCTTGTGTGTATGCCATCAAGGTGACCCTCCACATCCACCTGTAGCAACATCTGGGAGGTGGTGCAGAGTGATTAACTTAGAGCATTAGACCACCAGCCTCTGCAAATCCAGTACCAGGACTGAGTTCTGCACCTATGTGTGTCCAAAGCTCACTTCATTAAGGGCTGTCCCAGGGCTTCTTGAGGTGGCCACACTAAGGGCAGCCTCCTTGGAGGGGATGGGTGTGAACCTGCACGACAGCCCAGCAGTGAATGCATTACTCTTTTGCTAACCATGCACACTAATGAACTCATGTGCACACACGTGCACACAGGCACACATTTGCTACAACTGAATACTCCCTGCCCCATGCTCCAGGCAAAGCAGTTTCCCAGCCATGGAGGGCCACTGGGAGGATGCCATGGGACACTGATCGTGAAACCATTTGTTATATGGCAAAGGAATCTACATTCTTCTAGGTATTGTTAGTATTACAAGGGATTGCATTTAATAACATAGGCAGACCCAAATGAGTGGTACTAACAGAGAGCTAAGAGTAAGGGTGGGAGAGGCCAGGGAAGGCTTCCACAAGGAGGTGGAGCTGGACCTGAGCCTTGAAGGGAGATAAGAAAGACAATGGATCGCGAGGAGAAGGGAAGGTAGTGGCTCCTCCAAGCTAGAGACTTAGCATGAGGCATGGTGCAAAAGGGGTGGCTTATTCAGAGGTGGGCAAGGGGTACCCTGGCACATGGGCAAAGAGTTAGAAGAAGGATGGGGGGCAAGAAAGCAAACGTGAGCCCTGAGTCTCCTAAGCCATGGGGGGAGATGTTCTGGTCTGCAAATCATTCACTGACTGGGAGGCTGACTGGCTGAGAACCTGGAAGAAAGACCCTTCATTCTTTTCTTCCCACCACTCAAAACGTACTTATTAAGCACCTGCTATATACTTGACCCCTGTCCTCATGGAGCTTATGGTCTAGAGGGGAAACAGACAGTAAGCAAGTGAATAAAGAAAGAAAGACATAATTACAGACTGAAGAATGGATGAAGGAAATGCACAATGGTGGCAGAGCTGATGGGAGTGGCTGCACAGAGACAGAGAGGGTTAGAGATCAAGATAAAGGTCCCTGTCTGAAGAGGGGACATTTGAGCTGGCTTCCAGTGGGACGAGGAGGACAGTGCCAAGGGAAAGAGCATGAGTGTTCCAGAACTCCAGTGAGACTGAAGCAAGAGGCTGAAGGAGAGGGGCCACCAGGTGAGGTCAGTGGTGGGTAGAGGCCAGTGTCCTGCAGGGCTTGGTCGGTCACTTGCATTTTAGAAAGATCACCCTGGCTGGTGCTGGAAGATAGACTGCAGGGGGTCCAGAGAGGACCCCACAGGTGGCTTTGTGGAGTCCATCTAGGCAATGATGTTGACTTGGCCTTGGTGGATGTCACAGGACTTGCTGATAAAGGCAGAGGGGAACTGAAGACAACTTCCAGGTTTCTGCCTTTGGAATACAGGTAGGAGGAAATGCCCTCTCCTGAATGGGGAGCCTGGAGGAGGGATCGTCGAGAGGTGTGGCTAGGGCTGGGCTCTGCAGGTCTGTTTGGGATGTCTTAAGGTTGAGGTGCCTGTGAGCCAAGTAGGCAGGTGGGAGCCCTGACGAGTCAGACCTTAGAACATAAATTTAAGGAACGAGAGCACAGAGATGGAATTTAAAGCCAGGGAAATGGCTGGATCCTTTAGGGAGAATGTGGATAAATAAAATTGTGAGGATGGAGCCCTAGGCTAGGTCAGGAAGAGGAGGAGGAGCCTGGGAAGGGGATGAGGAAGACGTCGGCGTCTCCACAGTCACCTGCACAGCCACATGCCTAGTGCCAGGAGTCTGGCCGCCCACTTGCTGTGTGACTTTAGACAAATCTCGTAGCTTCTCTGTTCTGTACCTTTTGGACCAACTTGTGTCTTATGGTGATGGTGAGAGTGAAATGAGAATGCACATGGGCTTGCACTTTGAAAGGAGTCAAGTCCCCTAAAGACACAGGGTAGAGCAGGAGCTGAGGCCCCCCAGACCCCCAAGACCCCCAAACACTTAAGAGTTCAAGTATTTTTGAGAAAGTGGGTTCTTATATCTTGCTAAGGTGTAGGGGGATGGCATTTACCAACTCGGGATCTAGGAGGACTTTAAAGACCCAGGAAGTAGAGCCTGAGCTTATACCTGCTTATTTCTGCACCTGACCTGTTTCTTAACTCCCTGGGAGAGGAGGACAAACCAGGCCTATTTGCCAAAACTTTTCAGCCAAGATTAGGGAGTGGTAAGCATCTTAACTATGGCACATGTGTGTAGGGGTGTACGTATGTGTGTGTGAGCACATTCCTGTGAGTTCAGGGAGAGAATAATAAAATCACTGGCAGACTGGCTCATCCATGTAGCAACATCTCACTATGAAACTGGGCCAAAGTGTTTGAAGCTGAAAGAGAAATGCTAGATTTGGAAGCATCTATTAATACCCAGTGAGTATTTAGGTGGAGACAAAATGACGAGTCATGGTTTCTTTTACTGCCAGGGAGGGCCTGGGGTTGGGTAGGTGGTGGAGAACGTGAAGGAGAGCAGACAGGTTTTTCCAGTGGGTTTTCCATCCCTTCCCTCCCTGTGGATGCGTGGCCAGGCCCCCTCCCCCTTTCCTTTGCTGTCTGTGGGAGATGTGGGGACCTCAGCAGGACAGAGGGCTTGGGAGGCTGCCTGGCAGGTTGATTGCAAGGGCTCTCGCCAGCAGTCCCTGCTCCCTAATCTCGATGCCTAGAATTCTACCATTGTATCTTCATTTCCTGGAGTCTCAAATGTTTTTTTGGCATTCTAGATTCACAGCACCAAAGTCCAAGGGAAATGTCACAACTTAGTTGTCAGCTTACGTTTTAGTGTCAGCTGGCAGGCAGCTGAGGGCCAGCTTTCATGGGCATGAATGACCGAGTGTTTGGGGATGGGGGCAGTGAGAGAAGGGGTGGGGGAGACTGGGGTGTTGGCCCTGGGGTGTGTGTTGTGTGTTGGCAGAGAGGGCTGTGGCTTAGTGAGGACTGAGCTGCCTGTCAGGAGGGGCAGGAAGGAGGCAATGGCCTTGGCTTCCTTGCTGGGCTCGGTGGCCTAGAACTTGCCTCCCTCTCAGGAGTGTGGTAGGGGCGGGCTGAGAAGACAGTCACCAAGTAGACAGATGGGGAGATGCTTTGGTCAAGAGGCAATGTCCTGGTCTCCCCAATGCCCTGGAGAACACTGACAGTGTCTGCTCTGTTGCCGTCAGCCCGTATCACAGACCTCCTTGAGGACTGGGGCCCAGGCATTGTGAGCCTGTGGGATTGTCTACCTCTCAGGCCGGGTCTCCGTGCACAGTGGCAGAGGTGCCTGGCAGGTGCATTGGTCTGATGCCTTTCTCGTTGCTGGGTGGCTAGCAGAGACCCGGGCCTCGGACACTTTGATGTACTGATACATCACAGCTGTTAAACAGCATCCATGGAGGGCACAGCCCAGCTTGTCATTGAAGGCAAATCTCACTCGGAGCCCCTTCACCATGACCGCTTCTCATTTCTCTAAACTCCTGTAGCACTTGCTTTGGTCCAACACCTGTCCTTGTCTCGGTCTGCAGGGCCTCTGACAATCTATCCTGTCTTCTTCACTAGAGTTCAGGTTCTCTAAGGGCTGGGCTGTGTCTTATATATCCTAAGGTGCACGTTCTCTGTCTTCTCCCTGCCCCAGAGCTCTCAGCACATGGTGGGCCCATAGGGGATAGTGGTTACTTGGATGGTAATGATGGCCCAGGTGCTCATGGCTTTAGGACAACCTTTTTACCGGTTCCCAAGGCACTTCATCGTGTGACCCTGGCCACCTCTGCAGCCTCACCCCCCTGCACCTGCATTCCATTGACATTGGCCTGTGCTCAGTTCCTGGAGGCTCCTTGTCCATTTAACACATGTCATCCTTGCAATCTCAGCTCAAACATCACCTACCCAGAGAAGTCCTCAATCCTCAGGCTGGGCTGGGTTCCTGTGTTAGGAGCTCTTGTGGAACCACCAGCCTTTTCTGAATTCAAAGCACTGATCTCACTGGTGACTGCACCCACTGTGTGCTTGTTTGGCTGTCTACCTGCCCCACTCAGAGAGCCTCCATCCTCTTATGTGCTCACCAGGTGGCTGGACAAGGACAAGGACGATGGGCAGTTGGTCCGAGAGTTGCTGCCCAGTGACAGCAATGCAACCCTGAAGAGTAAGTTGTTCCTGGGGAAGCCTGGTTTCCTGATGGCTGGGTGGGGGGTGTGCCCTTGGTGCAGCAGGCACCCCCTTTGAGAAAGCACCCACTTCTTTTCATGGAGGCAGCCCTGGGGAGGGTGGAGAGGGAGAGGCTCTGGAAGGCTTTGGTCTGTCCGTGCTGGTGCACACGGGCTCTCGTGGCCCTGGGTGGAGGCACTGAACTCACCTGGGCTTCAGGAGAGAAGAGGAACAAGAACAAGAAGGTGACTGATGGTGCCAGGGGTTGGGGGTGCTGTCACTCAGAGCCGGTGAGGGGAGGCGTGTTTGGAAGGGGTTATAAAATGAGTACTCTTGTTCTTTTCTCTTTAATGGAGGTTTTCCTTGGTGGTGATATTTCTTCATGTGCCTTGGTTTGATCATGAGCTTTAGACACATCTAAAAGAAGCTTATCTCTAGAATCCTCAGCAATTCTCATTTATTATCTCAGTTGAGCCCTATAATAACCCAAGATGCAGGCAGAGCTCATGTCTTTATGTCCATTTGTCAGGTGGGAATACTGAGATCTGGAGAAGCTAAATATCTTTCCAAAGGTTACTCAGCAAATCGCAGAGTTGGGACTAGAGTGTCCCGTCTCTGAACTCAGAATTACAGGATTTAAGAGCCGAGGAGGACCGTAAGAGATGAGCCAACCTCAGCTAATTCATCAGTTCACAAATGACCTGCACCTGGGGCAAGGAGACCCACCAGCTCCACCCAGGGCTGTGGTCAGTGACTGAGCTGGGACCAGCCCCAGGATGTCACTGTCCTGGTTCCTGCTCTTTCTGCTCCAGCAAGCCCCACTCCACCATATGGACAGGGCCTCTCAGGCCCCTTGCTTCCTGAGTCAGAGCCTTTGCAAGGGTTTAGGTGGAAAATGATGTAAAGAAGAGTCCTCTTCTCAGTTCCTGCAACATCTTCATAGCAAGGACAAAGCCATTTCCTCAAGTCCCTTTGGGTGTCCCTGGCATTGCTGGTCTGGGCCCAGCCCCAGGTGTGGCCTTTTACCAGGGCCCAGGCAGTGTGGAGAGCTGGCCCCCAGGGCACGTGTGCTCAGTTGACTTTCTGCAAATCTTTCTTCCCAGCCAGAAAGTCCTAAGACAGCAAGGAATGGTGGCCTTGGGATTTGCAGCACTTGGCTTCTCAATGCTTTCTTCTTCATTCCCCAAGACACATGCCCTGGAACAAACCTGTGGGACTTTGGGTCTTGGTCATATCATCCTGGCACTCCCCTCTTCCTCAGGCATTTTAATCCTCCCTTGCACACTGATGATGCACCCCTTTCTGTGTGATCGGATAGAGTAACATCAGAATGGTGTCCCCATTCAGAGCAGGGGGCTTTGACTCTGTGTTAGGATTTCACTCCTGCCTGGCTACTTCCTGACTGTTGCCAGTTTGTGCCAAACACATAACCATCAGATTCCTCATCTGCAAAACTAGGATAAGAATTCTTAGGAATAATACTGTGTATATAAAGTGCTAAACACTGGCTGGTGAAGGTTGATGCTCCTTTTGCCTCAGTTTCCTTGCCTGTCAGAGGAGACATTGGACCAGATGATTGCTTTAGAGCCTTTCAACTCAAGTTTTGGCATTCTTGCCTGTGATTTGCAAACTTTCCTGTTCTCAGCACATTTACACCTTGTGGGCTAGGCCAGGCAGGTATGAGAATTCCCAGTCTTGTGGATGAGGGGACTCAACAGAGATGGAGGGAGCTCCTGCCCCAAGTCACAGGGCTACCTAGAAAGCATGGGAGTCTGGGCTTCCTGACCCCCATCCTCATGTCCCAGCCCCCTGGCTCCAGGTCACCCTCCTGCGACACACTCCGTGTTCCTTCTGGCTCACCTTGCACTAACCATCTCCCCTCCTCCCTCCTGCCTTGGACTGTTCAGACTATCGCTATCACATCAGCTTGAAGACCGGGGACATCTCTGGGGCCAGTACAGATTCTAGAGTCTACGTAAAGCTCTATGGGGATAAATCAGACACCATCAAGCAAGTTCTTCTCGTCTCTGACAACAACCTGAAAGACTATTTTGAGCGTAGCCGGGTGGATGACTTCACCCTCGAAACCTTCAACATTGGAACTGTAAGTCTCCTTCCCGAGGCCGGGTGCCATCATCTCCCATTCCCCTACAGACAGCCCCACACCCGTCCACGCACCCTCACACACACACACACACGTGAACCCGTTTTGAAGGGAATATGTCCATTTTGTGGTTGTTGGCAAGGCGAGTTGCTGTACAGCTGTGATTTAGAGCAGCTGAAGATGTGTGAACAATGGTTAAGCTTCCAGCATCTCTGGGGGTGAAATGTCCATTTTCTGTGGCTGTGGTCCCCTCATTTCCTTCCCCCAAGAGAGTTGCTAGGACCAATGTACCTGGGTCACAGACCCTGAATAAGGGCCGCCGGATGCGGGGAAGGAAAAGGAGGACAGGGAAGAAATGAAACATGGGGCTGAAAATACTTCCCACCTCCAAGCTGGAGCGTGCATCAGGATTATGCCTGGGAGCTGGCTTGCATGCAAACCCCCAGGCACACAGGAGAGACCCTGCCTTAGAAGCTGAGCCCCGAGGGGCTGCATTAGCCAGGTCCCCAGTGGCCCTGCTCTAAGCGGTCTGAACACCTCACCTGGAGAAACCCGGGTCAAAGTGCAGGGTTAGAGCCTTGGGACCATCCTTCGAAATGTCTGCCCTGGGCTTCATGTCACCACCTGCCCCCTCGGGCCTTCTCTGGAAGCACCACCCTATTTTCAGTTCCCTGTGCCCTTGGAATCTCTTCCCCCATCAAAATGCACTCTGGGGAAAGTGCTCATTTCAGTCATTTATGCCTTGAAGTTAATGAGCTCAGACCAAGCTTTCCTTTATCAAAATGTATTTATGTAGCACTTATAGAATGAAATGCAGCCAGTAGATAAATGAGCCATCTGGGGGTGGGGGGTGGCAGTGGGAGGGTGTTCAGGGCTTCCCTTGTGTTCCTGAAACCCCCTCAGCAAGCAGTGTTGCTGAGTGGTTGGGAACCTGGGCTCTGGCTGCTGACTGCCTGGGTTGGAAGCCCAGTTTTCCCATTTACCTGCCGTGTGACCGTGGGTTACTTAGCCTCCACTTGTCTCAGCTTCCTCATTTGTAAAAACAGGGACTCCTAATGGGATTGTTAGCAGCCTTATGTACCTTCCTAACACCTGCGTGCAGTTCCGGGCACATAGTAAGTAAGTGCTCAATAAGTGCTAGCTGTTATTGATGAAACAACTATGCTAAGTCATGTGCTGTGCTAGGTGGTGTAGAGTAGACGGTTCCTGTCCTCCAGGAGATTAGTCACCTTTCTCTGTCCTTATTTTAGCCAGTCTCTCCCTGGGACTTTCACAGACAGACCATCAATGCACTCCCCTGTCCCTGGGCATACACTCTCAGGCTGCAGAGCTGGAATCCTTCTGACAATTCCAGGAGACAGGGCTACACACCCTCAGCTGTGACTGTGTTTCCATTGCCAGCTGCAAAGAGGCTTAGTACTTAGTACTCTAAAGAGCAGAAGCAAGAGCAGGGCTTGCAGGCACAATTTTGTAAATCCAGCCTTTGGGCTCCTGAGTTGATGTCTAGGGTAGTGCCGGCCCCCCATCATCTCAGGGAGCATCTCAGAGATGTTGTGTTAGAATTGCCCTGTGTACAGCATTTAAAAAAAAAACAAAACCTAAAAGCAATTTGAATGTTGAAAATCCATGTACAAATGAGGACGGCACCGTGGTCATATGCGCTGAATTCTAAGGTGCCCATGGTCAAAGGTGTTAAAATTTTAAATCGCAAAGCAAGTGACTATGCAGTACTATTGGAAAGAGGAAATGTTCCTCAGGTGCAAAGAGCAAGAGGGAGGAATTGGATAGAGAACGAATAAACCCTGAGAGGTTGGCTGCATATCTGTCACCTGCAGGATGGGCATGTCAAAGAAGAAATGCAGAAATATGCACCAGGGGGTATCATGTACTGTTTAAAACTAAACCCCACCAATAACAGCCATCAGAAGCCAGTGGTAAACATTTTGAATGTCTGCTTTCTTGTGCTGTCGCGACCTAACATTATGACATACATCCTGGTGCTTTCAAAGCCCATGCCCCATCTCTTCTTTCACTTGCTTCTCACAACTCCCCCGGGTGTAGCTGGGCTAGAGAGAAGGGAATGGAAACTTCAGGCAGGAGAAGTGATGTCCTGGTCTCCCGGTAGGCTGGTGGGGGAATGGGACTGGAACCCAGCCTCCTGCTGCCTCCCTCTTCTGGGCAGCGGGAGACCCAGGTTTGGGAGAACTCTGGGGCTGGTGTTTGGGATGTAGGGACAGGGGCATGGAGGTCTCTGGGCACCCGTGGCCCTCCCACCCTGGCTCCTTACTCACCCCTACCCCGGCTTTCCTTCCAGCTCAGCCGGCTGGTCATCGGGCATGACAGCACGGGCATGCACGCCGGCTGGTTCCTGGGCAGCGTCCAGATCCGCGTGCCCCGCCACGGCAAACAGTACAACTTCCCTGTCAACCGCTGGCTCGACAAGAACCAGGCCGATAGGCGCCTGGAGGTGGAGCTCTATCCCAGCGAGGTCGTGGAGATCCAGAAATGTATGGAGGATGTGCGGTGGGGCCACCAACATTGTTCTCCCCTGTGGGTGGGGCAAAGGGGAAGGAGGAGGGACTATGGGATGTCAAAGGTCTTATCTCCAAGGGAGGTCCTGCAGGGAGATGATAGGGGCTTCCATTTGCCTCTGGTACAGTTCTGGAAGGGAAGAAAGACTCACTCCCCAGATGGGGAAACTGAGGACTCTGGATGAAACTTTCTTTTTTCTGGGATAAAAGCAGCAAATGACTTTATTAGGACATGTATATACTTGATCCCTTATACAACAGGAATTTGAGACAGAGTCCATGTCTTCTCCTGGGAATACTGAGTGAGGAGATAAAATTGTTTATTCACTTATTTATTCAATAAATATATATTGCATGGATCTCTGTGCCAGGCACTGCTCTAGGCTTTGTGGAGGCAAAACAGACCAAACCCCTGCCCTTGTGGACTTTACCTTCCACCAGGAGAAACAAGCAATAAATATACAATATAATGCCCAAGTAAGAGCTGTGAAGAAAATGAAGCAGGCTAAGGGGCCCCCAGTGGCGTGTGTGTGCGGCAGGGGAGCTTTCTGGGCAATGTGGCCAGAGGAGACCTCTCTGAGGAGGTGAAGTTCTGCGTGACCTGGCCACCACTGCACGCGACGTCCCAGGTCGTGGGAGGGGTCAAGGAACAAGAGGTTATCGGGAGTGGTCAGGAAGACAGTGGGACCAAAGCCTGGCACAGAGAAGCTCTCCCCTCTCACGTCTGCATTTCTGAATCCACCCTGCGTGCAGCCGCTCCAGGCTCACTCCCATAGGAAGCTGCCCGGAGAACCCCAATCCAAAGTCACCTCTCCCTCTTCCAAACTCGGGTCTTTTCCTGTGTGCATTATCTCCCCATCCAGCCTGTAAGTTCCTGGAGGGCAGTGTCACGTACGCCATGCTTTGTAATTCTCCACTTGCCACTTCTCCCCTCCCTTTCTTCAAAGATAACTCTAATTATTTTAGCTTTTCCCTTTGAAATTTATTTCCATAATTTTGAATAATATGCCTGTCAGTTTCTTGATTTTTCAGTCTTTGATATTATCTATTGACTTCCAACTAAGGAAGAGAAGGATTTAGCACTTATAACACGCACATGCATACACATTTCCCCTCCGTCCAGCCTTAAATATAATTAAATCAATATCCAATGTTTATGTTATTATGGCTATGTAAATATTATTCACTGCTGAGTCACTTACTCTATGGCAATTGCATTTGATTTTTTGTACAACTTTTTGTTTTTCTGAAATTAATAGTCTTATTTTTTCATTTGTATAGTTTTCCAAATACACATGGCTACTTTTTTTTTTTTTTTTT
>JAQZBX010017780.1:0-19419 GCA_029593785.1 Cabassous unicinctus | reverse complement strand
ACCTTTTTTCTGCCATTTGCATTTTTGCTCTTGAGAGATTTCTTTTTGTTCTTAGGAGATGTCCTCAACTTTATCCTTGCTGTTGCACTTTTTTTCTTTTCATGTTGAACATTTTATTTCAGCCACCATGTTTAATTTCCAGTAACTCATCCTTGCTCTCTGAATGCTCATTTCTGTCCATCCTTATCTGGTATAATCCTGGCTTCCTGTTGTTCTGAGAATACCAGTTTTCACGGAATCCCTCTGTTGTCCATGCACTGTCCCACCCTCCCTCTCAACTGAGCCTAGTATCTCTAGTCCAACCCCTTCAGGCTCTCAGACAGTCCTCTTGTCTACAGCCCCCTATGCGAGGAAATCTCTCATACTGCCATGGTAATGGGGAGAGCCTTCATCTTGTTGAAAATAACAGCCTTCGCTTGAAAAAAAAAAGATGGCATTGTCTTATAGTATTGCTGAGAGGACAAACCTTGTGATAGTCATTTTGAAAAAAATATGGCTCCACAGTTGTTCTGGAAAACATTTTGCTCTCCATTGGGTAGTGTCATCTGTGGTGCACATAGTACATTTCCGTCCTCTAACATCTTGATGAAATATTACTTTGATACATAAATAACTCCGTCGATGTATCTGTTGGTATCATCTGAAAGGTGCATGTATTTAATTGGACACCCTAATTCCCCCACTTGTCCTTTATTGAAAATAAGGAAAAGAAACAAACAGCCTTTACTCGTTTCTTCCCCATGGTGCCTGCCCAGGGCCAGGCACTCAGCAGGGAGTATCCGCTCATGTATTGCCCACTCGTCATTCCTGGTACCTGAGGACACAGGCAGTGCACTGGATGACTGGGCTTTGGAGACGGATTGCTTGGGTTTGCTTTTCCACCACCTACTCAATTCCTCTAAGCCTCAGTTTGTCCACCTGCAAAATGGGAATGATTATACTTATTCCTGGTGTTAATGGGAAGATGAAATGAGATAATGTCTGTGAGGTACCAGGCACGTAGTGCAGGCCTGGGGAATGGTTGTTTTGTTAATATCATAGTTGTTGTTAATACCAATAAATGTTCCCTTTCTTTTCCAGTGGTCCACTATGAGGTTGAGGTTTGGACGGGGGACGTGGGCGGTGCAGGCACCACCTCTCAAGTTTACATGCAGATCTACGGCAAGGAAGGCAAGACAGAGGTGCTCTTCCTCTCCAGCCGCTCGAAAATTTTTGATCGGTCGTCCAAGGACATGTTCCAGGTGCGTGGGGGTAAGGCAGTGAGGGTGCCAATAGAGCCAGCCCTGGCTGGTGGGGGCTCAGCAGACACTGGGGGGTCCCCTGGGTGTTCTTATTTCCCCGGCCAACACCCACTCAAGAGTAGGGCTTCCTCCCTCTAGCCTGGTGGGAAACGTTACCTCTCCCAGGCTGCTGCCTTGAGCACAAGTTGGACAAGGATTCCCTTGGCACCCTGGGGGTGTCCTGGGACTGGCATAAGGTAAGATGTAGAGAACTTTGAAATGGGAGTGAATAGAATTGATTTTCAGCCAAGTTCTACCCTGTGAACTTGGACAGTAACCCCCTCTCTCTGGACTTAAGTTTTTGGCCTGAAAATGAAGAGATTGGGCTAGATCAGTTGTTCTAACCCATGGCCTCATTTTAGAATCGCCTTCGGAGCTTTAAGTAAAAGGTGCTGCCTGGTCCACGTCCCTTAGATCAGAATCTCTGGGGTATTTAGCTGGATATGCTTTTAAAAGCTCTACCAGTGATACTAATTTACTACCAAGTCTGGGAACCATGGGAGTAGATGAATCTAATTTAGCAAAATACGGGGCCAGGCCTTGGTTACTTCATCTGCTCCCAGCCTTGTGGCCCGTGAGCTACAGTTCCATGGCCCGAGAGGACCATGCTTCTCAGGTGGGATACCCGGAAGCTTTGGAGCTGAGTGACCAGGCCTCCTACTTCCCTTTGCACACGTTTGAATAGAGGAAAGAAAGGAATGAGACTCTGAACATGTTGTTGGTGGGAGAGAAAGATGCCAGGCTGATGCCCTTTGAGGGACACATGAATGATTCATGCTGGCCACACTGCATTCACGTGGATGTGTGCCTGTGGATGCACCTGGATGCGTGCATGTGGATGCGTGTGGATGTGTGTGTGTGGATGCGTGTTTATGTGTGCGTGTGGGTGGATGTGGATGTGTGCGTGTGGATGCGTGTGTGTCTGCAGATATGAGTGTGCAGGGAGCTTGTTCATGCTGTGTGCTCTGTGTGTGTACCACAAGCAGCTTGGCCTTCGCGGAAGACGCCTAACCCAGGGCCCAGAAGAGAAGGGCCTGGCTGAGCTGGGGTCTGGGCCAGGGCCCTACGTCTGCTTGAGTTAGAGCCCCTCATTACACTGCCAAGGAGGCTGAGGCCCGAGCGTTTTACCTCTCTGAGCCTCGGCTTCCTCATTGGTTAAGACCCAGCTTCATAACACCTGCCTGGCCTGCCTCACAGACTCCCGGTAACTGTCAAGCAAAATAGTCGATGGCAGCCCTTGGGAAGTCGTGACAAGTTACGGAGATGTAACAGAGAAGTGTATCTTCTGGACACCAGCTGACTGTGTGGCTGGATGTGGATGGTGGTTGCATTCGTGGCTGGACAGACAGATGCCAGGGGGTGGGGAGGGCAAGTGGGCTCCCTGCAGAGGTAAGATTGCAAGGATGCTGTGACCCGGGAGATGCTGGAGAGGAGATGCTCAAGATCATCAGTTCCTAAGTAGCTGAGAAGAATGAATTCAACTTCTTAGGGGCCCTGGGCTGCATCCTGGCTGGTAATGTTCTTGCTGGGTTGGTTTGGGCTTAATCATGGATTCATGAACAGGAGGTCAGAATATCTGAGTTCTTGTCTAGGTTTGGACTCTAACTGTGGGACACTGAGCAACTTGGGGCAGCCCTGGCTGCAGTTTGCCTTGGCTCTCAAAGGGGAGCCCTGGTGGAACCAGGCTTTGGGAAGACCCAAACAGCCAGACCTGGGCCCAACAGCATCGGGCAGCACTGAGAAGGGCCCACCCACAAGGACCCAGGCGAGCCCGCCCCCGGGTTCTGCAGGGTCAGACCTCACCTCACACAGTCCTTCCCCGAGTGTGGGGCTCAGTAAAGAGTGGCATTGCAATTTGAGGCCGAAGACCTGATCCTTTGAAGATAAGCTAAATCCGTCAATGCTGCCTTTGACCCAACCTTGTGCTGGGCCCAGTGGGGGAGAGAAACAGACAGAAGGTCCCTGCCTTTAAGGAACCCACAGTGGAGTGGGCAGAGAAGACCCACTTATATGCCCAGAGAGGGGACCCAAGACAGCCAGGATTGGGGCTAAGCTCTGGGCCTTCCTGGAACTCCCAGGAGAGGGGGAGGCAGCAGGCTGAGGGGCGTGCTGGTGGGGAGCAGGGGTGAGATTTTTTATTTTGCAAAATTATACTTTTTTTTGCTTATTACAAAAATTGTATGTGCTCAGTGCTAAAAAATTCTGGAAAAAGAACATAGCAAGGCACAAAGCTTTAAAAAAATAACAGAGCACAGGAATCCGAATGCCTAGGCTTTTAGTTAGGGATAGAGGAGAGCTGCCTGGACAGGGGACTGCGTGAGCAAAGGTGTGGAAGTGGGAACGAGTGTAGTGTGTGCGTGCGTGTTTGCGAGAGAGAGTGTGTATGTATGGGAGCGAGAGCGAGTGAGCGTAGTGAAACCAGCTTGACTCTCACAGAGGTTTAGAAGGAAATAGTTTGGTGGAGGATGAGGCCAAGCTAAGGAGCATCTGGGAGGAGCCTCTGGGCCTGTAACTCCCACCCCAGGTCCTGAGCCCAGTGGGGCAGGGGAGCAGGGAGGTGCCAGGCCCACCCCAGCCCCTGCCCTGTGCTTTGCACAGCTGGAGGCGGCAGACGTGGGCGAGATCTACAAGATCCGGCTGGGACACACGGGCGAGGGCTTCGGGCCCAGCTGGTTCGTGGACACGGTGTGGCTGCGGCACCTGGTGGTGCAGGAGGAGGACCTCACGCCTGAGGAGGAGGCTCGGAGGAAGAAGGAGAAGGACAAGCTGAAGCAGCTGCTGAAGAAAGAGCGGCTGAAGGCCAAGCTGCAGCGGAAGAAGAAGAAGAAGAAGAAGGGAAGTGACGAGGAGGGCGAGGGGGAGTCATCGCCATCTGAGGAGTCCTCTGAGGAGGAGGAGGAGGGAGAGACTGAGGAGGAGGAGGAGGAGGAGGAGGAGGAGGAGTTTGGGCCAGGGATGCAGGCGGTGATGGAGGAGTACAAGTTCGATGCCCACCGCTGGCTGGCCCGGGGCAGGGAGGACAGCGAGCTGGTCGTGGAGCTGGTGCCCGCTGGCCGGCCGGGGCCTGAGCGTAAGCCTGAGGAGGGGCCCGGGGTGGGGGCCTCGCCACGCTCTTCTTGCACACAGAGGCCGAAGAGGAGACCACCATCGTGGTTTCCAGATAGCTCCCCTGGCCTGTGCCTGCAATGCCACCGTTTATAATTCTGCTTGGAGTTGAGCATTGCCCTCATCCCGAGGCTCTCAGTTTGAATCCAGGACTTGAGGAGGAGCCCTGATAGAATATAACTAAAGGTTATACTGATATAACCTTTATATCAGTGAGGAACATAAGGCGGATGGGGAGGCATATTGGGCCAGGACCTCCCTGGCTTCTTGGTGAAGGAGCGTGTGAGGTAGGGTGGAGGGCAGCTTCAACCCCAGGTTGGTGTAGCTGTGGTCATAGGTCCTTCCTGCTCCCAGGACCTGGCTGGAGCTGCTGGGCTGAGCCTCAGCCTCACCTGGTGACCTCAACACTGCCCCTTCTGTGTCCCCAGCCGTCACCTACGAGGTCCAGGTAATCACAGGGAACGTGCCCAAGGCTGGCACAGATGCCAACGTCTACCTGACCATCTATGGCGAGGAGTACGGGGACACGGGCGAGCGGCCTCTGAAGAAGTCGGACAAGTCCAACAAGTTCGAGCAGGGTCAGGTAGAGCTCGGGCTGCCCTGCTCCGGGGGGTGGTGTGTGCCGTGGTGTCCTCCAACGTTCCCGCACCCAGAGCCAGCTCGCTAGGTTTCACCTAAGCACCTACTCTGAAAGCACCTGCTCTTTGCGGAGAGGATATGAAGAAAGTACCGGTGGGGGGTCCAGCCCCCATGGAGCCCACAGGCTGGCAAGTCCATAGGAGGCACCCAGATAATAGGATCAGGGAGCAGATGCTCAGGTGCCAAGTGGGTGGAACAGGGGTCCGAGGACAATGGTGCCTTGGGGGAAATGCTATGGGGAGGAGCAATGAGTGCGGTGTGGATGCTGCAGACTAGAGCAAAGGGTGTTCTCAGATGATGGGGCAGCTTGAGCAGAGGTGTGGAGGTGGGAATGTGGGGGGCGGGCTTGAGGGACTGCGAGTCTTCCAGCTCAGCTGTGGTCAGGGCTGAGCCCTCGTGGGCACTGCTTCTGGAAAGCTCAGATGGGGCCAGGTCAGTGCAGGAGTAGGGGTGGGGGTGGAATGGGGCCTTGAGAAACCTGCACTGTATCCGAGGCAGTGGGAGCCATGGAAGGCTTTTGAGTATTGGAAGGAATGGATGTGCCTCATCCTTCCAGGTGCAGTGGGAAAAGCATGAAAAATAGAACTGAAATCTTTGTCCTTTAAGATTTTACAATATCCTCCTGGCTAGAAGACTGTCACCTGTTTCACCCTTTCCATTCCTACTCCCATCCCAAAGCCATCAACACAGAGAAAGGAAAAAGTAAACCAAGCCCTTAAAATACTTCTGGGCTCATTGCTTGATTTATATCGGGTCCTCCTGCTTTATCTTTCAACAATCCCTCCCATGACATGAGGTTCAGGATTTATTTCTATGTTTTGGTACTTTTCTTTAAAAATTATAGCCACTGTGGTCCTGGATTGGGGGAAGAATTGCTATAGAGGACATAATTGGGACAATTAGTGAAACTAGAATATGGACCGTGTATTAGATACAAATATTGTGCCAATGTTACTTTCCTGATTTTGGTAGTTGTACTGTGATTAGGTAAGAGGATGTCCTAGTTCTTAGGAAATCCATACTGAAGTATTTAGTGGGATAAAGGATCATAGTATGTGCCACTTACTTTTAGATTATTCAGAAAAAGAGTGAAAGAGCAAGAGAGAGAGAGAAATCTATATACAGAGAGATAAAAAGCAAATGTTGCAAATAAGTGGAGTGCCTACGTCAGGGGTTCTAAACCTTTTTTGTTCTACGGACCCCTTTGCCAGTCAGGTGAAAACCACAGACCCCTTCCCAGAATGTAGTGGCAGATAGTTTTATGACACTCAACATCGGCATGTTTTTAAATTAAATTTTAGAATTATTCAAAATTACATTTTACAACTTTCCCCTAATTTCAATACCTGATAACCTAACACAGTTCAACATCTGTTCAAACAGTCATTTTTGGCAAACATTTAGAAATTCGAGTTTTCCCACAGCATCATAAAACCATCTCCGCCATCCTTACCAACCTTTTTGCAGGCAGTTATCCACTGCACTCAGAACATGCTACATCAAAATAAAAATCATGCTAAGTCCACACTATATGTGTATTATTTAATAAATATGTCCCACCCATACTAACACATTCCCACTAGAATAATGTTTTTCTGAATTTTCAATTCAAGCTCACGGACCCGCTGAAATCTTCCCACAGACCCCTTGGGAGCCCGTGGACCCCTGGTTAAGAACCCCTGGTCTAGGTGAAGGGTACACAAAACTCATTGTACCTTTCCTGCAGATTTTCAATAGGTTTGAAATCTTTTTCAAAACAAAGAGTTAAAAAAGTTATCGCCAAGATGCCATGCCCTTATCGGGACCTGGTGCTGCCTGCTTCCTCCAGCGCCTTGAGCCACCCACACTGTCTTCCCACCTGGGTGGTGAGCAAGAGCAAAGCTTCTGTTTCTGTAAATCGCTTGGGCTTCGCACGGGACCGGCACATAGTAGGAGCTTCAGAAGAAGTCGTGGCTGAAGGAGATCACACACTCACGGGCACCCACAGCCCTCGGCCTCCGCCCCCCACCCACACACCCAATGGGGTGACGTCACCATCATCTCCCACCCCTCCGTCCACCTTCCTGGACACGAGATTGAGAGTCAGAGGATCCCCTTTAGGCCGGAAATACAAGGTGTAGAACAAACAGCAGACTGACCAGCTGCATTTTCCACCCCTCCCCACCCCCATACCTGGGTTTTACAGCCGGGCCCCAGGTCCTTGGGAGGGTGGAGCTGACGTGAGGTGGGAAGGGAGTGGGCTTCCCCTCTGAGTGCGACCCTGGCGCTTCACAGACAGACACCTTCACCATCCCTGCCATTGACCTGGGGCCCCTGACCAAGGTTCGGGTTCGCCACGACAACTCGGGCAACAGGCCGGGCTGGTTCCTGGACAGGATAGACGTCACGGACCTGACCCACGAGGTCACGTGAGTGGGGGCCGGAGGGGTGGGAGGCCAGTGGGCCGGCCCTGGAGAGAAGGGAGTGCATGACACTGAGAGGTGGGGCCCTGTGTGGCTGGAGGGTGGGCATGCCTTCCTCCCTGCCCCCCCTACCCTGTCAACAGTGGACAGGTGACAGTCAGGTAGAAAGTCCAGTCCAGCTCCTCATCAGTGCAGAGGTCTCAGATTCACTCTCCCTGCTGGACCTTCAGTCTCCACACTTCCACCACGTGATTTTAACTTTGGAGGCAGGGAGAAGCAAACTTGTTCTGTAAAGGCCAGATAGCAAACATCTTAGACTTTCAGGGCATGCGGTCTCTGTCATAAGCACTCAGCTTTGCCATCATAGCATGAAAGCAGCCATAGACAATCCCTAAATGAACAGGTGGGGCCGAGTTCCAATAAAACTTTATTTATGGACACTGAAATTTGAATTTCATGTAGTAATTTTCACACATCACAAAATATTATTCTTTAGTTTTATTTTTGTGTTTTTATTTTTTCCATTTTATTTTTTTGTCTATAGGTTTTTTCTAACCGTTTTGAGATGTAGAAACCATTCTTAGCTTATGGGATGTACAAATCCGGAAGGCAGGCTGGATTTGGCCTGTGGACCTTAGGTCGCCAACCCCTGGTCTAGACTCAAGCCACCACGTGAGCTAGGCTGGGAAGAGGGGGGTTGTCTCTACAGGTGAAGGCACCAGCACCCCAAGAAGCGAAGCCCCAGCCTCAGAACTAATTCGTGCTGGAGGCAGGACCATGAGTTCAAGCTGGTGTGTTTCCACCATTGGGCCCCACTGCTTCTCAAGGCCCCGTGCTGTGGTGTGGAATGGGTAAAGGGAGGCAGAGAGGAAAATAAGTAAGATCTTGAGTGGGTATGGGGCTGCGAGGGCACTCCTGTGACCGGTGGTGGGTGCTGGATAAAAATAGTCTCCGAACGCCCATATCCTCGTGTCTCTTGGCGTGGGCCCTCTTGTTGGCCTCCTCTCTGTGCAGGGATTGGGGTGACAGGGCTCAGAGTGTCAGAACTGCCATCAAGGGGTCACCCCATTTTCCACCCCGTCATGTCCTTCTGGCCCAGGAGAGTGCTTCACAGAGGGCCACAAGGTACGGTGCACACAGCCCGGTGGTGTGGTTTTCTGTGAGGTCACTGTGACTGTGCATAAGGGCGTGGGAGAAGCCCATGGCCGGGGAGCAGGATCTTGGCCTTGAGTCCATCCAATGCCAGAAACTCCCCAGCTCTGCCTGGACAAGCTGCTCTGCCTTCATGGGCTTTCTTTTCCTCTCCTGTTAAATGGGCAGAATGATGCAGCCCAGCTTACTTGTCAAGAGGTTCTGAGACTCTAAGGAATTCCTGTTTGAAAACTTACATCAGGTGCTGTAATGAAATGAAAGGATAGGGACCATCCGTGAACACCCGTATCCTTGGTTTCCCTTGCAGCTTGGTCAGGGTCAGTTATTCTGTTCCATTGATTTGGCATTTCTGGGCCCAGCCCAACAATTTTTTAATTATTTTAGCTTTCTAGTCTATTTGAATATCTGTCGGGCCTTATCCTCTTTCATTGTTCTTTAAAATGTTAGCTCTTCTTACCTTTTTCAAGTCAAGATGTTAAATGATTTGAAAAGCTATCCCGATTGGAATTTTGATTGTTATGCCATTGAAGGCATGTGGGAGAACTGCATTCTTAGAGCACTAAGCCGTACTACCCAGGGACACCTTTCCATTCATCCGTGTTCCTCTACGCTTCTCAGTGATGTTTTACAATTTCCTACACAGAGCTGATGCACGTTCTTGTTAAGTTTATCCCCGGGTATCTTATAGTTTTCTCACTCTTGTGAATGGAATCGTCTCGTTACTCCTCTCTCTCAATCCCCTCCCTTTCTCTCTTCTCTTTGTTCCTCTACTCCTTCCTTCTCTGATTTCCTCCTCTTCCCATCCTTTTTTGTTGGCTGCTCGTTTACACGTCTGTGTTCCCTTTGGTGTTGAAGCTGGAGTAAGGGACCTGTGATGAGCTGGTTTCAACAACCTTCAAGCCATGAGCTGTTCTGAGCAAAGCCTGCTCTGGAGGTGGACACACAATTACAGAAGTTCAGAAGAAATAAAATCAGAAGAGGGAATCTTCTCTGTCTCGGAGAGATACTACCTTCCTCAACAGTGTCTGGGGCCTTCCAGGCTCTCGATGACCTTTATTAGCTCAGCAATAAGACCATTGCAGCCAAAATGATTCATGACCTCTGACTGCACCCATCAGCCACCCTTGACCAAGTCAACGGCATCCCTGAGAACTTGGCATCCTAGACTCCTGTCTGCCTCTCAGCCCACACCGGTCCTGTTGGTTCTTCTCCCCATCTTCTCCACCACCACCCTGATCAGAGCCTCCGGGCTGGTCCCTCGGCTTTCCCAGGCACTCCAATTGTCTACAGCAATCTAGCAGTCGGGACCATGCCACTCTGCCTGCAAACCTCCAGGGGTTCCTCTTCCACTCGGAGTCAGAGCCACGGCCCTTCCAGGCGCCTGCCTGGCCCTCTGTGGTCTGCCCACGCCCCCTTCCTATCTCTCTCCCAGGCTTCCCCGTGCTCATTCCCGCTGATCCTTGAACCCAGCAGGCACTGGAAGGCTTTCCATTTGCTGTCCCCTCTCCTAGGCACCCTTCCTATGGGTCTGTGTCCTACATTTTTAAGCTGAAAGTCCAGCACTCAGGCCAGTCCTGGCTCTGCTCTGATGGCCTCTGCCCTGGCAGTTTCCAAGAAGAGACCTGCCCATCGATGCTGCAGGCGTGAGTGGCCTCAGTGTGGGTATCTCAGGGAGAACGGAGATCTCTCTCCTTAAAAGCCACATCTGCCTCTCTTTGCGCATCATCTCTCTGTGGATGTGGGAGGGCTTGTCACTTTTTCTGTCTTTCTGACTTTTTTCTCTCTCCAGGGAAATGTCTTCCTGGCTCTTTACATGTCTCTCTCCCTGCCCTTGTCATCCATCTTCCCACACTCTCATTCCACCCTGATTCCACCCCTTTCTTTATTTATGTCTTTCTCCCTTGATCAGCCATAATTGAAAATTAAAGTCAACTACTCATAAGCTATTTTACTGAATAAAATTTTAACCTTCCCATCCATACATTTAAAGGCTACATGGAACAGTTTACATTTCTCACTTAAACACTAATTTAATTGCAATTTAATTTATATCGCCCTAGATTGCACTTCTCTTGCCCTTTAAATCTGTGGCCATGGATCTAGAGTTGGCCCCTCCTTGCCCCTTCCCAGCCCACGGACAAAGTTGCCCTCTGGTGCGGCTCTTCCAACATGTTGGCAAAGAGGACTGTGGGAGAGGGTGGGGCTCTGGTGGACATGGTGCTCTGGCCTTGTCAGACCTTGACCAGTTCCTGAATGTCCCTGATGCATCTGGCAAGGATGGGGAAGAAGGCAGATGGGGGTAGAAAGGCCCCAGCTTCCATATGAGCTGCATTCTCAGACCCTTTGAGTTGTTCTGGGAGAATAGTGGCCAGAGGGGAACTGCCCAGCCTGTGCCATAGGCTGAAGAGAAAGGGAAGTAAATAATAATAATAACAAAATAATTTCAACAAAGTATTACTGAGAGCCTACCTTGATCCAAATGTTTTTATAAGCACTTTAAATGTTTAACTCATGTAATCCTCAAAACAAACTACGAAATAGGTAGCATTATCTTCATTTGACAGAATGGTAAACTGAGGCACAGAGTAGGGTTGCCAAATAAAATATAGGACTCCCAGTTAAATTCAAATTTCAGATAAGCGATGAATTTTTTTCATATAAATATGCCCTAAATATTGCATGGGACATACTTACACTTAAAAAAATTAGTTGTTGCTTGTTTGACATTCAAATTAACTGGGAGTCCTATAATTTTATTTGCTCAATCTGACAGCCCTAGCACAGAGAGGTACAGAAACTTCACACAACTATAAGTAGCAGAGCCAGAGTTCATATCCAGACAGTCTGGCTCCAGAGGCAGGGTCCTTAATTGCCACACTCTGCTGCCTCTGCCTCTCATTCCTGATCCTGCCTCCCTTCCCGCCACGGTGCCTCAGTGTGCTGAGCCCTGCCTCTGTGCTGAGGAATGTGACTTGGAAACACCCCTCCCTACCCTTCCTAGACAGCCCTGTTTATGCTGTGCCAGCTCCTTAGCCACACTCTTTGTACCTTCCAAAATCATAGTTGGGTAATTACATATACATCCATGAATTCATTAATTAGGTATTGAGCACCTACCAGCTTTGGCTAATAGATTAATATCAGAAAGGGTTGGAACAGTTCCCATAAGCTCCTCTCCTTCTAGATTCCTCCATCCAATGTGACCCCGATTGAGGGTTTGCTATGTGCCAGGCACTGTTACACAGGCATTGGCAATGGAGTGTCTGGAGACAATGTCCCCACTTTTGTTCTCCACTCCAGGCAGGTGACTCTAATGAGAGGATTCTCCAGCTGGGTAGGATGTGAGTGCAATGCGGTGGGGAACAGATGGGAGGGGTGGGGCCTCCCATTTCTCGGCCCATGACTGTTCCTGTATGAGATGGTCCCAGGGAACATTCTCAATCTTCCCCTTCAACCCCCTCACCCACAGATACTACTTTCCATGCCAACGCTGGCTGGCGGTGGAGGAGGACGATGGCCAGCTGTCCAGGGAGCTCTTGCCAGTGGACGAGTCCTACGTGCTGCCACAGAGTGAAGACGAGGAGGGTGGGGGAGGTGGTGACAATAACCCCCTCGACAACCTGGCCCTGGAGCAGAAAGGTTTCCTAGTGATAGTGAATTTCTTCCCTCCAGCATCCTTCCTCACCTCTCAAAGGCATCAGAGGCCCTTCCTCTCTCTCCCCCATCCTAGGTTTCAATCTTCCCTCCTGTTTGGGAACTGGTCACTTCTACCTCTACTAGCCTATCCATTCTTCTCATTTCTCTATGGACAGGGATGGGATGGTAAACTGGGGTGTACTCAACAAGTCTAGCATAGAGCTGCAAATAAATTACATGGCATAGCATGGAGTTGTAGTCATGGATGGGATGGGATGGGATGGGATGGGGTGGGATGGGATGGGATAAGACAGGACAGAACAGGATAGGATAGGATAGAAAAGTTGTAGCTTTTTCTGACTCAGTCTTGTGTCCTTCCTTCCAGGCACATGATAGGCTCTCGGTACATTTTTGCCAAGGGAAAGAATGAACAGTAATGCTCAGGCCTTCTTTGATGTTTGAGCTCCCTTCCCTGGAACTCACATCCCTGAAAGATTTCCCAGCCAGGAGAAGTCAGAATGTGCTCCTGGCCAACAAGCCTCTGACCCCACAATCACCCCAAGTTTCCTTTTAGCCATCCTATCAACTCTATTGACTTGAGGGCATCCTGTGTGAGAAGAAGGCAGAGGAGGCCTCATCTCTGCCCTCAGGAAGTTTCCAAACTAAAGACGACTGCAGAAAAGCACAATACAATTAATGCTATTCATAAAAATGGTCAACACAAACATAGAAAATACCCGTTACTAAATGCAGGGTTCACAGATTCAGGATTGAAAAGGCAGGACAAGAACTGGAGTGATGGAGCCAGGTGGGCAGGTGGGCTGAATCAAGGAAGCCCTTCTAGAGGAGGTGGCTTCCCTCCCTCTTCCCTTCAAGGGAGGAGCAAGCTACTACTCACATATCCACACTCCTCTCCTGGCAGATAAATCTACCACATTCTCAGTGACCATAAAGACTGGGGACAAGAAGAATGCAGGCACAGATGCCAATGTCTTCATCACACTCTTTGGCACGCAAGACGACACTGGTAAGAAAGAGCCCAGCTTCGCCCACATTCCTGCCCAGGTTGCCTGGAAGACCCAGCAATAGTTTCTAAGGAAATCCTGGCCATGCCCTTTTCTCCTGATAGATTGCATGCAACCAGCCCTGTCCAAGAAAGACACTTCTTTTTTTCCTAAAAATCTCCATGTGAGATGACTTTACCTGGGTTGTGAAGTGTTTATTTTAAGAAATTCTTCCTAAATCTTACTAAGCCAGTCCTACTGCAATCCAGCCCCTTGCTTTCCCTCCTGTCCTCTTTGCTGCCTCTACCACCCTAGAAATGTGTGGAAGCCACATGAATCGTCTTTCCTTCAGTGCAGTGGTGCCCAATTCAATGGTCAGCTTTCTGGAAGCTTTTACCATTTCCTGTGTCCTTCCTGGAGGCATCACTGTGTTTGCCTTTCCACACCATACCAAAGGGGCCCCCAACACACACAGCAAGTGGTCTCTCCTCTGTGTCTTCTAACCTCCCCCTTCCTAATCTAATGTGGAGGTAGCTCTAGCCCTAACCCCACCCCCAATAGCAACCTGAGAAATGGTGGATCCTCCAACTCCCAATGAGATGCAGCCCATGGTACTCTCAGTAAGAGGTGCTCAAGGAATCTGCGAGTCATCCTGGAGCCTCTGCCCAGGTATAGGGAGAGGGCGTCTTAGCGTTGGAGTCAGCCATCCAGTTGGGCCACCCATCCAGCCACTCAGACTGAGTTCAGAGAGGAGCCATTCCCTCAGTCATCATGTGTTTACTCAAAACCCAGTGGGTCCAGAGCCCTGTGCCAAGCACTGTTGAAAAATGGTCCAATCCCCCACCATCAGGGTGTGCATATCTAATTCAGTGATGTGGTGGTAGAGAGCTTTGCCTCTAGAGCCTGACTGATTGGTTCAAAGTTTGGCTCCACCATTTGTTGTGTGACCTTGGACAAGTTGCTTAGCTGACCTTGGACAAGTTGCTTAGCTGCTCTGGCATAGTTCCTTCATCTATAAAATGGGGATGAAATTAATAAGTGCCTTGCAGAGTTGTAGCTTTAAAGAACTTGAACATGTAAAATATTTGGGACAAAGTGGTAATAGATAGTAATTATTATTATTTAAAGGTTGGGTAAGGCAGATTTGACATTATGAAAGAATTAGTCATCATAACTTATAAATAACTTTTGATTGCCATAGTTATTGAACCATGATCAATGGAATTGATGGGCCCTAACAACTGCTTTGATTTGCTGAGGGCTTTCTATGTGTTAGGAGCACCTTTTTTTTTTTTAATTTTTAAAGAAGCTTTAGATTACATAAATGTTACATAAAAAATACTGGGGATTCCCATATGCCCCACCTTTTCCCCCTCCCACACTTTCCCACATTAACATCTTTCATTAGTGTGGTATATTTGTTACAATTGATGAACACATATTGAAGCATTGCTACTAACCGTGGACTATAGTTTACATTATAGTTTATACTCTGCCCCGCACAATTTTATAGGTTATGACAAAATGTATAATGGCCTGTATCTGTCATTGCAATGTCATGCAGGACAATTTCTATGTCCCAAAAATGCCCCATGTTACACATATTCTTCCCTCTCCCTCCCCTCAGAACCTCTGGTGGCCACTGCCTTTACATTAATGATACAAGTTCTTCCATTGCTAGAATAATAATAAGTCTATAATAGAATAATAATAAATCTCCTTTAGTCCATTGTTCATTCTCCAATCTTGAGGATTTGGCGATGGTGAAGCCCACTCTGTTTCTAATTGAGAGGGGCTTAGATCCTGTATTAGTCAGCCAAAGCGGTGCTGGTAGCAGAAGTTGGTTGGCTCTAATAAAGGGTGTTTATTTGAGGTAAAAGCTTACAGTTACAAGGCCCTAAAGAGTCCAACTCAAGGTTGCTTTCTCACCAAAGTCAGTTGTCACGTGTTGAAGCAAGATGGCGGGCGATCTCTGCAAGGGTTCAGCCTTCCTCTCTTTCAGCTACAGGCTGGCATAGGGATTGTTTCTTTCTGGGCTCAGCTGCAAACTATCAGGTGAATGGCTCACCTCTCTTCCCGGGGCCACAGGATCAAAGTTCTCTCCACTGCCGTGTCTATGGAGCTCTCTCTCTCTTCCTGTGTGTCTTCTTGAGTAAGTGTCCATTTATATCAGCCCACCAAGGGGACGGGGACTCAACCCTGAGTCACACCCTACTGACATGGTCAAATCAAAGCCCAAATCTTTACAGGTAATTTAATCAAGACATGTCAGCTGAATCTAATGCATTCAAAGGGTATCACACCAGAGGAATAGATTAGTTTATAAACATAATCTCTCTTTCCGGGATTCATAAATAATCTCAAACTGCCACAGATCCCGTGGGGCAAATGGATGGAACTAACTAGCTTGCGGTTGCAGACACTCTGTGTTCCTTGGGATGGGCTTTGTCCATCATCATCTCCTTGTTAGTTGTCCTGGGTGAGTCCAATGAACTGGAGAGTAGGTGTTGCAACTCTGGTGAAATTCAGGGCTCAACTGGCACATGAACAGACCAAAGAGTTAAGTCTCTGGAACATATATTTAACAAGTATAGTGCTAATTATAGGTTCAGATAAAAGGGACAGAAGAGCCTTGTGTAGGAAAACTATAAATGAGTCTAATTCTGTTACACTGGGGAGCATAAATTCCAAAGTAAGGTCCACAGACAGGGCGCCGAATTCCTGAGCTTGTCTGCCCTGCTTATAGTGTCCGGATGTCTCTAGAGCCTCAGGAGCCCCACTGTTTGAGGCACTGTTTACTGTGGAATTCAGTGAGATCCTGCTGAGACGTGCATAAGCGTAGCCTCTGGAAAGACCTCCTGACTCACTTTAAAATCTCTTAGCCGTAAAAACCAATTGTATTTAATATCTTGGTCAAGGTCTTATTCCAGATTGTCAGGCACATCTTGAGCACTCGGCTGCCTTCATCTTATTAAATCCTCTCATCATCCTGTGGGGAAGGTACTGAAATCACCCAATTTTCATTTGAGAAAACTAAGTCTCAGAGACCTTAAGTAACTTGCCCAAGGCCACCTGGATGGTAAGTGGAAGAAGCAGAGATTGAACCAGAGTCTGTCTGTCATGCTGCCAAGAATCTTACGAATATCAGAAGACTGTCTGCACAAGCTGGGATTTGAAACCGTGAGGAGGCTGGGGACTTAGAGGAATGTGCATGCTGAGGTGGAAGGGCGTGGGGATGAGAACCCCTCAAATTTCAGACTGACCCCACTGCCGGAGTCAAGGATGGATTACCATATGCAAGACGGCTGGTGGGCAGCATTTGAAGCCATGCCTCCTTCTGTCTTCCACAGGAGAGACTCCAGAGAATCCCCACATGCCCACACCCCTGTGCTACTATCTCCCCAGGGAGCATGGGGAACGTGGTCTTGTCACCAGCTCCCTTCCGTGGAGCAATGTGAGGGATGTGGAGAGAGAGCAGACTTTGGAGTTTGGGTCCTACCACTTTCTCCTTGATGATCTTGGATAAGTCACTTAACCCCTTGGTGTCTCCCTTTCTTTAGATGGAAGCTGGAAATAAAAAGACATCCCTCAAAGGATTATTGTAAAGCTCAATAAAAGGAGACACATGAAAAATGCCAGATGAGCAAAAGTGCCTAGAGGACCGTAATTGTACAGTCTAGAGTTGATGGAAGCTCAGAAATGTGGGTGGGCCACAACCCTAAGGGCAGGCCAGGCCAGGCAAGGTTTGTAAGGTCCCAGGCCCAGCAGGTCATGATCCAGTCATTTGCTTGGCAGGAATGACCCTCCTGAAGTCCTCCAAGACCAACAGCGACAAGTTTGAGAGGGACAGCATCGAAATCTTCACGGTGGAGACGCTGGACTTGGGAGACCTGTGGAAAGTCAGGATCGGCCATGACAACACAGGTCTGTTCCCTGCCAGGAACGTAAGGACCTCAGGCAGACCCGGGGGGTGGAGGAGGGGCACCTGGGAAAGCATCACGGGAACTACATTTTGCTCCTGGGAATGAGGCCTGGAGGTCGCTGCCTTCCATAATGGTGTATCTTCCTCCATTCCTTTAGCCCAGTGGAGCCCTGGCTGCACGCAGAGATTCTGGTCTAACTGGTCTGAGGTGGGGCCTGGTCATTGGTGACTTTTAAAGCCCATCCCCTTCCTCCGTTATTTTATTGTGCAGCCAGCTTTGAGAATCCCTGATCTAGCTCAGGGGTTCTTAGTCTTGAGCATGCATCCGAACCCCTGGGAGCTTGCTAAAACGTAGCTTGCTGGCCACCCCCAGGGTTTCTTGATTCAGTGGGCTGGGAAGGGGCCCAAGAATTTGCATTTCTCGCAAGTCCCAAGTGAAGCTGCTATTGCTGCTGGTCTGCGGACTGCACTGAGAATCGCTGCTCCAGCTAGGCCTTCCTGGGACCCACTCCCTGCGGCGAAGGATGTGCCAAAAGCTTGTGCCCTCAGAGTAAAGTAGGCTTGTTTTACTTGTCCCTGAAACCACACCTTCGAAACCTAAGGAAGGAGTCCTTGTCCTAGCAGCTGGGGCAGTGGTCACAGGGTCCTCTGCCTGGCTTCCATTTCCTTCTTTAAACCTGAGCACACATTTTCCCAGGGAGGGCCCTCACCTCCCCACTTTTCCCTGCCCTCCATCCATCACAGGCCGTGGCCAGGGAGCTGTGAGTGTGGTCCCTTTCGTCAGGTGAAATAGGAAGTCCTTGTGAACGTGGGTTTTCTTTAGCATCCCTGGACTCCCTGTTTGGGGTCCCACCTCCTGGACGCTGTCCTTGCTTCCCACCCCTCAGGGTCCCTCTGTCCTCCTGTCACCTCCCCCTGCTCCTTCACTCTTGCTGTCTTACTGACAGCAGCCCAGAGCGCCAGCCAGCTCCAGCCGGGTGCACGTGTGAACAGGAAGGGCTGTAACACTGCTGAAAGCTGAAGGGCAGCGCTCAGGGTTAAAGGGTCAGCCCTCCGGTAGGGAAGCACTTTGGGAGGGTCTGAAGTCACCCACAGGGACCCAGCCCTGCGGAAGTCTCCATGGCCTCTGTGTCTCCTCTCCCTCCAGGCAAGGCCCCCGGCTGGTTCGTGGACTGGGTGGAGGTGGACGCCCCGTCTCTTGGAAAGCGTATGACTTTTCCCTGCGGCCGCTGGCTGGCCAAGAATGAAGACGACGGGACCATCGTCAGGGACCTCTTCCACGCAGAGCTTCAGACGAGGCTGTACACGCCATGTAGGAACCACGCGAGACCCCAGTCCCTCCTGCAGCACAGACACCAGGCTGAATAACAATATATTTAGAGATTTGCGCGTCTCGGTCTTTTCCCAAATTCCCTGGGCCTTGTGGAGGTGGTGGGCAGAGGGAAAGGAAACCTGGGGCTTATTCCCAACTCCACAAGAACCTGACGCCTCTGGGCTTAGTCTCCTCATCTGCAAAATAGAGATAAGGCAGGACGGTTGTAAGACCTAAGGAAGCTGCAAGTCAAAGTCTGACTAACTATGAGAGGTCACTCTCAACCCCTTCGCCAACCCTTACTCTAGTCATTCAAATGCCAAAGAAATCAACACCCTGAGGTTTTCTCCTCACTGGAGGGACAATAGGAAGTTGAAAAGAAGGTAAATGTAATTCCTTTTACCGACCAAAGGGAACAATTTGGTAAAGATTTTGAAATTTACCTTCCATCATTATCATCAGAAATTTTGTGATAAATGTTTATAAACATGTAGATATGTACTAGGTACTGGAAATCAAACTTAAATAAACCAAACTCACTAAATAATTAAGTGTACCAAAAGATTTCTCACCAAACAACTCATACTTAAACAGTATGAATCAATGATGCACTTTTTTTTTTTTTTGCCTAAAGCAATTAAACCAGAAATGATTAGATCATCAAAATATTTTCTGGTCCACAGCTTGAAATAAAGTGACATTTCCCTCTAGTAAAGTCCCTGACCAGCATGTACAAACCGCCCCCAGGGGCTTCCTTAGTCTAGGACAGACACACTGACCCAACAGATGCACACAGGGCTGGCAGCAGGACTGGATGGGACCTGTGAGAACAAAAGAACTCTCTTACTAGGGGGTGGAAAGAGAGAGGGAAGTGAGAGGTGGAGTAGATCAAAATTGAAATATTCCTCAGCACACCTGATTCATTGATCTGTTTTTCCCTTCATCTCCCAAGACAGGCCTTCCTCTG
>JAQZBX010017779.1:0-35250 GCA_029593785.1 Cabassous unicinctus | reverse complement strand
AAAAAAAAAAAAGAAGACACTCAGAACTTAAATGAAGGAGAAGCATGTCTGAATGAATAGAGCCTCTACTAAGTGCAAAACACTATATTTGATAGTCACTGGGAGGGCTTCATTGAGGTAAAAAACATAGGAAATGGTACTTGGAGGATGTGTAGCACTTAGAGGAATGGAAAGAAGAAGGGTGACTATTCCAGGCAGGAAGGCTGATGCAAGGAAATGGCAGAGGTGGGTATTTGCATAATGTCTTTAAGGAATAAAAAGACAGTGGCTAGAGCAGCTTTGGGGAACAGAAGGAAGGCTAGAGCAGCTTTGGGGAGCAAGAGGAGTGAGCGGAGAGGTAAGGAGTAGAAACAATGAGGTCAAAGAACTTCAATACCTCTCTTTAATTTCTTTTAGGTCTTCTTGCCACATGTGGCCCCTCTGTTGAACAGGGGCTTTGTTACATCATATCCAAGACCAAATAGCTTGATCATGACAGAATTTTCTGCTCAGTATGGAGAAACAGCCCAAGAGAAAACTAGCATCTGTTAAGCGTCTACTAAGTGCCAGGCATCATCAGATCAGGGGCTGTGCATGTACACGATCCGCATGAGTGTTGCATTCAGGTGCAACGAACATCATATTTCTTTTTTTATTAAATCAAATTATATTCAGGATGGCCCAAACTAGCCAGGGTTGGTGAGAAATTCCATTCCAATTCTTGCTGGGGAGGAATAGGCCTCTTCCTTTCTCCGGGGCAAGTACCATAAACTCAGTATTTACATAATCCAGGAAATTTGTGAAGAACTACTTGGCCTCTGGTCTTCACTCTGTCATTATTAAGATGTTTATTTTGTGTGCCTTCTCTTCTCCTCCCCATCTCTTCCCCATATTCCTCTCTAAGATTCCCTTCTCCCAGATAGGCCTGCAAGGGAATGTCTTCAGGACAGTTCATGAAACCAAAGAAGCTGTTTCTCCCTGGAGCCAGGAAGTCAAATCAGAGGCCTGTTACCCCAGGAAATGGGAGAATGAAGAGGTAATCAAAGGTATAAAGTCATCTGTTCATTTTTTTTTTTTTTCATTTCCAATAGAAGCAAGAATAAGGTAAAAATTAGTATGCCAATAAATTACCTTGTAATATTCATTATTTTCTCTAATCCAGCAAATAACAGTGTGAGTTAGGTATTGTTATTGGCAATTTTATGGGAGAATTAATTCATTCAATATATACTTATTGAGAATCTTTTATCTGATTTACAGTGTTCTAGGCTTTGGAGGCAAAAACTGTGAACAAGACAGACAGATGAAGCCACCAAGCCTCAGAAAGTAAATGACTTGCTTGTGCTCAAATAATCTATAATTGGAAAAACTAGAATTGAACACAAATCTGTCTTTCTTCAAAGTCTACATACATTTCATTATGCTATGCTAGTATTGCAATTCAGACTATTCTGCAAAGAATTGCTTGAGCTTCTGACAGGCTTGTTGTGAAAATGCCATGTCATATCATTTGCAATAATAATAATAGCTATCACATTGATAGCTTAGACATGTCAGGCAATGTAAGAGATTACATGCATTATCTCACTTAACCACATAAGAAACCTGTGTTCTCATTTTTCAGTTCAAGGAAACTGAAAATTGTCAGTGTTAATTACCATGCCCAAGGTCACTGGGCTAGCAAGCGAGTGATCAGAGTTTCATTCTAAATCTATCTTATTCCAATCTAAGACTCTAAAGAGCATTGTGCCTCAACCTACTTGTTTTGGGGTCTTGTCTTTGGAAAAATTTGTTAAAACTCCTTCCCCAGCTCAGTCCTGCCTCAGGCTGGAAAACCAGCAGTAGGGCAGGTGGGATGATCAGCTCCTTTTTTCCCTTCCTCTAACTATTCCCCAGTCACCAGCATCTATTGTTTTGGGCTCCTCCAGGTTTGTTTATGGGAATTAGGGAGGACAGGCAAAGGGTAGAAAAAGTCTTACTTATGGCTTGGAATCTTCTGTGGATGGTGAAAGTCCAGCATTGATGTTCTCTCAGATGTCTCTATATTGGTTCCTGCTCACCACACCCCCACACCCCCGCCGGAATAGGTTACTCAAGGCCCATTTGGCTAGCCCCAGCCTCTCCCCTTTTAGACTTCTCAAATGTAAGTCAGATACTGGTCCCTGCATCCTTGAAACTCTTGGACATATATGTTTCACTCTCCAAAATGTTCCTTTGAAGCCCCATTACTTGGCTTAAACATGGAGGGGGGTGGGCAGGTTCACCTCCTCACCCTCCCTCATAGGTGGATGATTCAAAGAGAAGGGAAACAACTCTATCCAAAGCATTCCTCTCCGCCTTCCTCTGCAAATCCTCAGTGAATTCCTTACTGTTGGTTACAGAGCTTGGAGGTAGAAGGGTAGGTTAAGGTGGCAGAACCAGTTACATGTGTCTTAGCAGGTCCTGCAGAGAATGTGAGAGATAGAGCTTCTGCTGAAAACCAAAATAGTGTCATTTAACACCCTGTTCTCTTCAAGTTTGCATTGATCCCAGACCCTTCTTAATGAAGCCCAAGATCACTGGCTCTGGAATCAAATCCCAGCTTTGAATTTCTGTTTCTTTTATTTACTGGTTATGTGACTTAAGACAAGTTATTAATCTCTCTATGTATCCACTTCTTGTTATATCCGTCTGTAAAATGGGGATTCTAAAACGCCAGCCTCATAAGGTTGTTGGAGTAATATATGAAGCAATGCATGTTAACGTGCAATACCTGTGAACCCATTGAAGTTCTGTAACTGCTAGCTGTTATTATTCTCACCACTTTCTCCCATACTTTGACTTATGAGACAGACTGATGTTAAACACTTCTGATTGCTTCTAAGTTTAGAGCACAGGATATTGTAAAATCCAAACTTAACAGGCAAGTATAAGAGAGGCAAAATATATCTTTTAGAACAATGGCTTAATTTGCCCTAGGGATCCAGGAAACTGGATTTCTTACACCCTTCAGAAGAGCCTGCTGCATTTCTTCCAATGTAGTTTTACTTGTTTAGGCTGGATAGAGGCAATGTGGCATGGCAATTAAGAGGGCACATGCTGGGTCAGTCAGACCTGGGTTCTAGTTTACTTCACTTAATAGCTAATAGCATGTTATTTAATTTTTCTGTGCCTCCAATTCCTTATGTAAAAAAAAAAAAAGCAAAACAAAGTTGTTGTGAGGATTAAATGAGATAATGTATTAAAGAGGCTGGCACAAATATGAGCTCAATAAACAACAACAACTATGTGGTAGATGATGCTAAAGTTTGGGTATTGATCATGGGTTAGAAGCAAAGTCATGATGCCTGTTGTCAGATGGACCCAGAGAGTTAGAACTAATTTCCCAAAAGTATATTGGATATTGCTACAGAGAATCTTGAGCACGTTAGGTTATGAACACCTAATCTAAAAACTTGATATAACAATTATTGATGGGTGTGTATGTGTGTGTGTGTGCGGGGGGTATGGGGAGGGTATCCTTGTTAATATATCAAGAAAGTCACAGGTTTCATCTAACACCCTAAATAGTGTTAGAAACAGCAAACAATCATGGGGGTTCAAGACTCCTCATTGGGAGAATAGAGTTCCTTGCTTTCCTCTTAACCACGGTCAAATGTTTCTTTCAACTTCTTTTCAAAGTATGACCCTGTTAGTCTTAAACTCATCCTAAGATATCCTTCCTCCAGCCAAGCTTCTTGGAATTTGTCTGACCAATGGCCTAATCATTCAGATTAGGATATGTATTTTGAGTCCATCCTTAGTTTTGTCCAATTCTTTTTATTATATCTTCCTCTCCAGGGCATAATGGAATTGCTTCTGGGATCCTTAATAAGGTGCAATGAGCCAGGAACTGACTCCCATTGGTCCAGAGAAGATTGAGAACATGGGAGTAGTGCCTCTACTCTGTTCTGGAGAAGCTCCCTCTGGGCTGCTTTCCCCAAATGATCCTGTCTAGGCTGGCTGTCACCAAATGCTTGTTAAACCCAATATGCACTAAACTTACCCAATTTCAGTCAATATGTTCTTGAGTCTACAGTTTTCAGTTTCTATCTAGGGCTGGTCCTGACTGAGTGGTTTACCCAAGAGCCACAGTAATCATATACCCCTGTAGCTTGGGTCCCTGGAGCTCTTCAATCTGTTGTCCACTTTGAGCTAGTATTACCTCTTGCCACCCTCCCAGTGTGCTGGCTGTCCAAGAACTCCCAGTGCTTTGGGGTGCCAATGTTGCTTGGGTTACCCTCTCCTTCTCTTTCATAAAATTGTCTACCTTATGTGCTTATCTGTAGGTTATTAAAACATCAAATTAAGAACTCAGATTATTATGTTAATAGGTACAGCTGGGAAGAGAACAAGCATGATAGTGAGAGGGAGAATTCTTTCTAAAGGGCTATCCTGGCACATCAGATTCTTCAGCAGAACTTTTAAAAATTTTGCATGTGTGACACCAAGCCAGATTTTCCTTATCAGATTATTACTGGGCTTTCATTTAAGTTTGTTGATGATGAATTTTCATTGTTACCAGCTGTGGCAGTTTGAAATTATCTTATAAATCCCCCCAAAAAGAAAGATTATATTTGTGGGCTGGTCCACTTCTGTGACCTTTTTTCAATTGGAATACCTCAGTGAAGTGTGATTAGGTTGAGTCTCCGCTCTCTTGTTAGGTCTGATAAAATGAAGACACACTGGAAAAGAGAGCTCTACCATTTTCGATCCTTCCATGTGACAGAAAGGAGAGGCTCAAGCAGCTGAGGCCCTAGGGAGAGATGAGCCATTTGCCTGATAGTTTGCAGCTGAAATCAGGAAGAAACTGGAGCAGCCGAGCTTGAGAGAAGAGGCCTAGAAAGAGAAAAGCCCTATGCCTGGTTGCCTTTCGCTGAGCTCCGGGAGACAGTACAGCCCAGAGGGTATGGCAGAGACCACCGCTATCTTGCTTCAACATGTGGCAGCTGACTTGGGTGAGAAAGCACCTCTTATGGTGCCTTGAGTTGGAGTTTTCATGGCCTTGGAACTGTAAGCTTTTACCCCAAATAAATATCCTTTATAAGTCAACACATTTCTGGTACTTTGCATTGGCAACCTTTTGGCAAACTGAAACACCAGTCTTTACACTTGTGCAAGGTATGAAGGCAGGTGAGGTGTGCTCAGCCATGGATGGGCGTTTGACAGGAGAGTAAATGAAGAAAGGGCAAATGAGCAAGGATGTTGAGTGTGTGAACAAGGAAGTTATTGAAAATATATAGCATGGAATCCAAGTTGAACAGGCAGGGCAGTGAAGATAGAAATGTTGTTGAAGGTCCCAGTGAGGTCCCAGAATAGGCATAGTCAGGCTGGTTGTGCAGGTAACCCGGAAAAAGTAGAGGGGGTGGTCAGAGAGTGTGATGCATGTCTGAATTAGGTTTAATTAGGATGTATTAGTTTCCTATGGCTACCATAAAAAAGATCACAAACTGGGTGGTTTGAAATAGCATCAATTTATTATCTTAAAGTTCTGGAGACTAGAAGTCTGAAATCAAGGTGTCAACAGGGCTGATTCCTTCTGGAGACGCAGAGGGAGAATCTGTTCCAGGCCTCTCTCCTGAGTTCTGGTGGTTGCCAGCAATTCTGGCATCCTTGGCTTGTAGACACATCACTCCTACTGTCTCCACCTTTATATGGTGTCACCTCTCTGTATGTATGTCTTTCTCTCTTATAAGGACACAGTCCTTATAAGGACACAGTCATTGGATTTAAGGCCCACCCTTAATCCAGTGTGACCATAACTTGATTTCATCTGCAAAGACTATTTCCAAATAAGGTTGCATTCACAGGTGCTGGGGATTAAATCTTTAACATATCTTTTTGAGGGACATAACTCAACCCACAACAGAGGGAAAAGTGTAAAGGCAGGACAATAACTCAAGTGTTCACTAATCAATATAAATGAGCCTCAGGTAACCTTAAAAATGGAAAAGGTTGTCATCCATCCCAGGCTTCAATTCCATCATTCCTCTTTCTCCCGGTTATGTTAATCTTCTTAAACTCTGATTCCCTTACTTTTGTCTCCAGTTTATAACCACATAGATGTCCCTTGAACTGTTGAACTTTAACTCTTTGGAGTTAACCTCAATGAATCCTGTGGCATGGTTCCATTTTCTCCTGCTGGTTGCTCCATGTAAATACCTGATGGGTCTCTGGCCTCTGCAGCACACTGACTCTCTTGGGCAGAACCCTTGCTGGGTCCACGTTGGCTACTACAAGGAGAGATCAGATACCAGGTTTTTGTCTTCTAGTTCAGTTCCATTTTAAATACACGCTACCATGTTCCTCTATGTACATGGGAGCATGGTTTTCTATTTGCTGATTTGAGGTCAGTACTTATTGTATTTCTGAGGATTTTTTCTTGCCCATGCTCTAAGAGCTCAGTTGACTCAGCTGACTTTCCTAACCCTAATCAATAAATGACTCAGAAATCCACAGAAGGAACAGTGAGTATAGACAGATGCTGCTGCTGCTGGGGGTAACTTTACATGGACTTGAGTTAGAATGAGGGTGTGCTCAGCTTTTGAACATTAACAAATTACTGGGAAATAAAGCTACCTATTTTCAGAAATCCATGTCATTCAGTCTATTTTTGGAATCCATGAGCGTTCAGTAAAAAATGATATTTCTTACTGGGCTTTATGCAAGCTTACACTTATCCGACCCTATCATTGGACTAATAGACAATGTGTTTGCCCGCAGTAAAATGACAAAGATTTCTAACACAAGCACATATTCCCTAAAATCTAGAGTAATGGTAACTGGAAAGTAACAAAAAGGTAGAATTTGTTAACTTTCTGTTGTTTCATTGTTTAATTTCCTTTAAACCTGTGTGAGTTACATCTAACTAAATTACTCATGAAATAACTAGAATGGTCGAAAGAACACAATCTTTGAAATGAGGCAGATTTGATTTTTAATTAGAGTCCACCCATATCAGCTATTCCTCTGGGACAAGTCTCTTAGACTCTCTGTGCCTCTGCCTCCTCCTTGGTAAAGTGGAGATAATAGTACCTACTTTACCCAGGTGGAAAAATGCCTGCCATGTAGGAGACATTTGTGGTGGATACCATGGATTTGCCTATTGAACATGCATCCCAAACTCCCACTGGTATACCCCACTCACTGCAGAACCCAGAAAACTAAAAAGTATGCATTTCTCAGACTTTCTTGCAGCTAAAATTCTGAATGTGCTATTGGTTCCATCAACTGAGCGCACTCACACAAGTCTTGACTATGATTAAGAAGAGAAAGATATTGGCAGGGAGTAAAGTGCCCGTTTTGCTGGCACAGACTATGAAAGAGGCAATGATACTCAGCAGTCAGCTGCTCCCTGAGGGAGTGGCTTTCTGTAGCAGCAGCAGCATCCACTTTCCTTATTGTGGTGAAGGAAGCATGATTTTGAGTTTTGGGAGTCGTTTCTAAAAGTTTATTCTAGACCTGCTCCTCCAGCCCTTCCAGCAATTTTGTAAGCCGCCTAATCCCGGACATAAATCTACTTAAGCTTAATTAAACTACCTACAGTGATTTCTGTTGTCTAAAACTCTAACTGAAACAAGACCAAAGAAATAATAGCTAGCCTTATCCCTCATTATAACTGCATATATACTGACATTGTACTTGCAAGGAATTGGAAACATTTCCTGTCCCTAAGGACCTTATTGTTTTGTGGAAGACAAACTTGTGAATGGCTGTATTTTTGGTGATAGCCATTTGTTATCACCAAAATGCTTTGAGAAGCAAAGGATGGAGTATATAACAATGACTTGATAAGCCAGGAAAGGCTTCAGAGAGAAGACATTTTACAGAATGGAGAAGGATAAGTAGGCAGGAAAGAAGGGAAGAGGTGAAATGGGAGAAGAAGAGAATTTATAGCCAAGGGCTTAGGATTTGCAAAGAGGTAGAGAGAGGCTTGGTGTGATTGGGGCTGAAGGTGCATGGCCGGGATAGAGAGTAGTGGGAGTGGGATGGGGAGGAGATGAATTTGAAGAGGTCGGTTCTGACCAGACTATGGAGAACTACATGTGCCTAATTAGGAAATTTGAATTTTATCACCCAGTGATAGAGAACCAGTCAGGGATTTTGAAGCAAGGGAGTGAAAATAACTTTTTTGTCCATGAGGCAAAACTCAACATAAGTGTGGCAAATACATTGGAATGAAGGGTCTTTAAAGGCAAATAGTAGCTTGTTTAGAAAGAGTTGAGCAATGATGAGGCTGGTGGTAATGATGAAGAGGAGGGGGGAGAATTCAGACTATATTTCTGAGATAAAAATTTATGAAATTGGAGACTAATTGGATTGGAAGGAGTGGAAGAAGGAAATGAAGTTTTTAGGCAGAATGTAGGTTTCACTGGAGTAAGGAATTTGTTCCTGAACATATCTTCAGTACCTCAAATAGTGCCTGACACATAATTAATAAATATTTACTAGGTGAATTGGGTGAATGGTGATGCTATGAACTGCATTGTCTTGGATAATGAAGTTACCTTTAGATGTGTGTGGGGCATCCAAGTAGAAATGTTCACTGTTCAAGTCTGGTGCTTAGGAGAAAGCACTAGGTTGATGCTATAAATTGAGAATTCATCAACATAGAGATAGAAGTTGAAGCATAGATAAGTTGTTCCAGGGAGAATATATCAAGAAAGCAAGGAACTAACAATGCACTTTTGAGATCCACGAGACATTTAAAAATGGACACAATAAAAGGATCCTGTGAAAAAGGTTAAGATACAATGCCCAGCAAGAGAAAGGACCTAGGGGTATGACATACTGGAAAGGAAGGTTAGAAGAAACTTGTTAGTATACCATGTCAACTCTGTGAAGAGATCAAATAGAATAAAGATAGAAAATAGGTCATCACATTTTTAAATTAGGAGGTTCTTAATTATTTTTGCTAGTCCCACTTTATGAGAGTGATAAAGTTGGGAGTAAGATTGCAATGTGGTTGCACTGAACATAAGGTAAAAATTTAGAAGTAAGTGTTGACTTCTATTTCAAGGTATTTTGGGGCAAAGAGAAGGAGAGAAAGTGGTAACCAGAAAAAAAAGAAGGACTCTCCTGTATGGAAGTGATAGAAATCCACCCACACGAGTTTAAGGAAATAAAAATGCTGGATGGATTTATTGGCATACATAATCAAACTATGTGTAGGAAGGGGATGCAGCTGACCTTAGAAATGGCTGGAATAGAACTATGACAGAGCAATCTCTTGGTCTCTTAGCTCAGCTTGTTTCTGCCTGTCATTTCTATTCTCTTAGCAAGCTTCTCCATGGGGGAATAGGCTACTGGCAACTTCAGCCAATAGTTTTACAATTAAAGAGGAAAAAGCTTCTCACTTCCTTGTCCAGTCTGAAAATACTAGGAAGGACTTTGATTGGCCTATTTTGGGTCATTTGGACCACTCACTGTGGCTAGGGCCTTGGTCATTGGCTAGGCTTTCTCACTCCTCAGTGAATTACTGTGATTACTTCTGGATATACTCCTGTAGGAAGATGACAGGTTGCATGTGGAACATATGTGGAAGTGAAGAAGGGTTGAGAGGTGAAAGAACTTTCTCCAAAGAAGCAGAATGTCTCAAACATGGGCCTGGGGGAATAACTATGGGCAGAGCACTTACTCCAAATTTTCTCTACTATAAGAAATGGAAAACAGAGAGCAGTAGGTTGAGTGGTGAATAAGCATGGTGAAAGCTAAGACTGTAAATGTCTGTTTCTCTTTCAAGAAGATTGGGGGTCAATAGAAGCAAAAAGGGGAAGGTAATATTTATCTCTCCCTTCAGAGTATGAATGTCCTCTTGAGCTACCCCAAATAAACAATATTAGTAAGTAAATATACTATTAGTAAAAAATTATGTTTGCTCTGCAAATTTACCTTGAAGACAAGTCTCCTAGCTTTGACATTTGCTGGTGAAGGGAAGATATCTAGTGGAAAAGATAAGATTAGAGATACAGGATGAAAAGGAAGAGGTTTTATGGAAGGTTACATAAAAGAATGGATTTGGTCTTGGAGAGGAGAGTCACCTTGCCTCAAAGAAAGATACAAAGGAGGTGAAGTATAAATACATAGCTGTAAATATGGATTGGTAAGTGGTTACCAATATGTTTAGGGTAGAAGAAATGGAGAAGAAAACATTTCACATGGTCTTTATCTACCCCATGAAGCAGACAGCACAGACTGCCTTAAATGAAAGGGATAGAATGGGGTGGAGTAAAGGATTTGAAGAAAGTGGTAGAAATATTGAACCATGATAACAGAGTATGAACAGGAACAGCTTAGGGATAAATTAGAGGATTTTTGAGTAGAATTATGGAACTTTGCTGATAAAGCTGAATTGCTTAGTAGAAATGGGATATTAACTAAACTTAATCATAAGAGCTAACATTTTTGGAACTCTTCCTATATGCTGGGCACCATGTTAAGTGATTTACTTGTACTAGCTCAGTCACTTATGAAGTAGATCAGATCATCCTTCTTTTACACGTAGGGAAACTAAGACAATGTCTTAGTTTGCCAGGGCTGCTGTAAAAAAGTACCACAGACTAGTTGGATTAATACAATAGTAATTTATTGTTTCACAGTTTTGGAGACCAGTAGTCCAAAATCAAGGTGCCTGCATGCTTCCTCTGAAGTCTGTAAGGCTCTATTGGTAGCTTGCCAGCAATCTATAGCATAACACAATCTCTGTTTCCATCACATGGCTGTCTCTCACTCTCTGTCTCCTACTTTCCTACTTCTTATAAAGACAGTGGTCACAGTGGAATAGGGCTCATCCTTAATGCAGCTTGGGCTCATCTTAATTAAGAACATCTTCAAAGATCCTATTTTCAGATAAGTTCACATTCACAAAGGAACAGGGCTTAGGATTTGATCATGTCTTTTGGGGGGGCATAATTCAATCTATAATAGACAAAAAGAGTCTTTCTCAAGTTTAAGCATTAGAAAACAGCAGAAATGGGTTTAGGCCTCATACCTGGAGCTCTTGTCTCTACAGAAAGCTCTTCCCTTGGTGTACATTTAACTGTGGTCTGGTCCTAACTTTAGTGAGCTGATTTTGCCAGAATTCTTAGTAATGAACAATTTCAATATTTTTTCCAAGTGTTTAGGGTGTTTCCACACCTTAGCTGCTTTTCTCACCACACACCAAGGTAGGCTTTCCACAGGGGAAATGGAAAGTTTCAGGGCCCAAAGAAACATTCTTACGAATTCTCCTGAGCTGGGTCCTAGAGCGAGCATTTGGATCCCAGCCCTGACCTTACTAGCATTGTGACCCTGGGCAAGACACTCGACTTTTTTAGGAGTAGTGGTGAGCATGTCAGATGATAAACAGCAGAAATGAACCAACTTCTTAGAGCCAGATGGTATAGTTAAAGGTACATGGGAGACATTTTTGGTTAACACGGATGGGGATTGTTACTGTTATCTAATGGGTAGAGGCCAGGGATGATGCTAACTATCCTACAATGCACAACAAAGGATTATTCAGTTTATATTGCCGAGGTTGAGAAACCTGCTGTAGAAGAATTCTCTGCTGAAATGAAGCTAGTAGGAAAAAAAGGTGGGGGGTTCATCAAGTAGAGCTTTAAAAAGGCTGCATCAGTGGAATTCAAACAGGCAGGGTTAACAGCAGAGCAAATGGCCTCCAGAATACTGCGACTCCTTGTTTTTCCCTCCACATCTGATGATGGGTACTGGCCTATGTCTGGCAGCTGCCTGCCATTTATCCTTTGTTATGGAACATTGCCTGAGGACTCTTTGTGGTTACCCTTGTGCTGTGTGTTATCAAGACTGTGATCACTTTTTCTGGACTAAAAATTGGGCTACTTGATCTAATGAGTCAAGTGGGAGTATATTTTTGGGCACAAGCCTGGAGCCTCCTGGTTATGTCATTGGAAGAAATAGGACTGAAAGAGCCCTGGACATGGAACTATGAGACCTAAGTACAAGTCTCAGTTCCCAGGATTAGCAGCTGACTGATCCTAAGATGTCCCTGAACTTCTCTGAGCCTCCATTTCTTTATTTGTAAAATTAACTTAACTGTACTTACCTCCAGTGGTTGATGTGAGGATTAGTGACAGGATGCATTTTGAAATTGCTTTGCAAATTGAAAAGTCCAGTCAGCTAATGCTGCCAGGGTGTTTTAATGAACAACTATAGTGATGATATATACAAGGTGTGACTATAAAATAATAAGATTATATATATATATATATGTATATATATATAGTCATAATCTAGCCCTCAACTGATAGAGGGTCCTCAAAGGCAGAGTCTTTGACTGTTTTGTTCACTTCCTGGCACACATGTCAAAGAAAAACCACATAGACAATGTTTGAGTTTTGAGTGAAGATTTTCTTTCTTTTCCTTTTTTTCTCTTTTATTTTCCTTTTTTGGTAAATGTAAAACATATGCAAGGTAGGCCAGCTTTCAGATTAACTGGCTCCCAAAATAAAGAGAGAAACTGATGCCTATAGTTCAAATTATTTTATGGTAGTTGATAATTCTGATTTGGGTACACTTTGGGTGGGTTTTGGTAAACACAAAGTCCTGTCTTTGATTTTAAAAATTTTGACCCCTCCACCCTAAACAGAATGTTTTTTTTGTGTGTGTGTGTGTATGTGTGGTTTATCTCAGGGTAGAAAATACTTGGGAAGTTTCTATAATTCATGGCTTATCTCTTGGAATGCAAGTCTCCTGGGCCATGATTCACTGTGCTCCCTGTCAGTTAGGCTGAGTTTTACTATTTTTACACAATAAGAATTTAATAAATATTTGTTGAAGAACTGGAGGTGGAAATGAGATAATGAGTATAGTAGAGTGGTGATCAGAGAGCCTGGCTTATAGCAGGTGCTCAATAAGAGAGCCTTGGATTTGTAAATTTGTAAATTTCTAAATTAAATCCAAGAGAGCTTGGATTTGTAAATGATGAGGTGCCATGAATGAGAATATTAAAAAGGAATGTGGAGGGAAACGGATGTGGCTCAAGTAATTGGGCTCCCAGCTACCATATAGGAGGTCCAGGGTTCGATTCCCAGGGCCTCCTGGTGAAAGGCAAGCTGGCCTGAGCGAAGAGCTGGCTCATGCGGAGAGCTGGCCCATGCGGAGTGCTGGCCTGTGTAGGAATGCTGGCCCGTGCAGGAGTGCTGGCCTGCACAGAGTACTGGCCCATGCAGAAAGCTGGCACAGCAAGATTGACGCAACAAAAAGAGACACAGAGGAGAGACAATAAGAGATGCAGCAGACCAGGGAGCTGAGGTGGCACAAGAGATTGAGCGCCTCTCTCCCACTCTGAAAGGTCCCAGGATCAGCTCCCAGTGCCACTTAAAGAGAAGACAAGCAGACACAGAAGAACACAAAGAGCGGACAGCTAGTGCAAAACAATGGGGGGTGGGGGAGAATAAAATATATAAATCTTAAAAAAAAAAAAAAAGGAATGTGGATAAATTGTGGGAAGATGGCATCACACTAACAGGCAGAGTACAATGCTCTCACAAAAACAATGGAGAAAGAGCCAAAAGCTCTCCTAGGGACCTGCTTTGGGGATCAGCAGACCAGGACAGTGCTACACACCTCCCAGGAGGGTGAGGGACAGAGAGACGAAGAAGTCAAAATAACAAATGTGAGTTACCAAACTTCTCACCTGTTGGGAAGGGCTCCCCTCCCCCACCCCCAAGATATTAAGCTGGGGTAAAACCCTAGGCTCACTGCAGCTGAATGAGAGGGGAACAGACACCTTCCTTCCTGTCATCTGTTTCAAGGGGAAAGAGATGGGGGGCCAGGGGGCTTTTCTTCAGTGAATTCAGACAGCAGAGCCTGCTTTGAATCTCCACTCTGGAAATTCAGCATAGGAACACAGGATAACCTAGACTGAAACACCTCTGTGGAAAGGTGCACTGACAAGTGCCACCTGCTAGCTGGTCTGGAAATCGCATGGAAAAAACTGTTCTCTGCTCTATCTGTATCTTAATCCCTGGGAGAAAATCTGTGCCCCACTAGTGAGTCCCTGGCCCAATTTTGAAAACTTAAGCTGGGAAATTTTAAAGAGTTAGGATAAGTTGAACCAAATCTCAAAGAAGAGCTATGAAAAAAAAAATAGGCAAGAGAGAGAAATTGGCCATCAGAGTAAATCCACCAACATATTCAGATATGTAGACATCAGCAAAAAATTACAAGCCACACTAGAAAACAGGAAGAGATTGCCCAGCCAAAAGAACTAACCAAATATCCTAAAGAGATAAAAAAGGATTTAAGACAATTAATCAGTGATAATCACTCACACGACTCTCCTAAATCAGTTCAAAGAATTTAAAGAAAATATGACTAAAGAAATACAGGAGAGTAAGAAGACAATGGGTGAGCATAAAGATCAATTTGAAAGATTGCAAAGGAAAGTAACAAACCTTATGGGATTGAAAGATATAAAGGATGAGATTAAAAGCACATTAGAGGTACATAAGAGCAGATTTGAAATTCTTGAAGAAAGAATTAGTGATTTTGAAGACAGAATATCTGAACTGGAAAAGACAGGAGAACAGAAGAGAAGAGAATGGGAAAAAAATGGAACAGAGTCTCCGGGAATTGAATGACAATTGAAATGCACAAACATTCATATTATTGGTGTGCTAGAAGGAGAAGAGAATGAAAAAGGAGCAGAAAGAATATTTGAGGAAATAATGACTGAAAACTTCCCAACCCTTATGAAAGAAATATCAATATCCAAGAAGGGCAATGCACCCCAAACAGAATAAATCTGAATAGACCGACCCCAAGTCACCTACTATTCAGAATGTCAAATATCAGAGATAAAGAGAAGATTCTGAAGGCAGCAAAAGAAAAGAAAAGCATCACATACAAGGTAAACTCAATAAGATTAAGTGCCAATTTCACATCAGAAACCATGGAGGCAAGAAGGAAGTGGTATGATGTAGTTAAGGTACCGAAAGAGAAAAACTGCCAGCCAAGAATTCTGTATCCAGCAAAACTGTCCTTTAAAAGTGAAGGTGGAGGGAAACAGATTTGGCTCAAGAGGCTGGGCACCTGCCTATAGCATAGGAGATCCCAGGTTTGGTTCCCGGTGTCTTCTAAGCAAGGTAGTGAGTTGATGTGACAGGTTGGACTGGTGAGCTGATGCAACAAGATGACACAGCGAGATTATGCAACAAGGAGATGTGGCGAGGAGGCACAATGAGAGATGCAGTGAGCAGGAAGCAGGGGTGGCTCAGGTGGTTGGGTGTCTCCCTCCCACGTAGGAGGTCCTGAGTTCGGTTCCCAGTGCCTCCTAAAAAAAAAGTAAACAAACATAGAGCAGATAGTGAGTGCATACAATGGGGGGTAGGGGAGAAGAAATAAATAAATAAATAATAAATCTTTTTAAAAATGAGGGTAAGTTCAAAGTCTTCACAGACAAACAAAAACTGATAGAATATGTTACAAAAAGACCAGAATTACAAGAGATACTGTATTAGTCAGCCAAAGGGGTGCTAATGTGAAATACCAGAGATTGGTTGGTCTTTATAAAGGGTATTTATTTGGGGTAAAAGTCCACAGTCACAAGGCCATAAAGCATAAGTTTCTTCCCTCACCAAAATCTGTTGTTACGTGTTGGAGCAAGACAGCTGCTGATGTTTGCCAGAGTTCAGGCTTCTTGGGTTCCTCTCTTCCCGGGGCTGTGTTTCTCTCCGGGCTTAGCTCCTCTGTTTCCTCCACAAGGTCAGCTGTAGACTATCAGGCGAACGGCTCGATTCTCTTCTCCTGGGGACTTCTCTCCAACGTCGAAACTGCTTCTCAAAAACTGCTCCCGCTGTCCTTTGCCTTGCCTTTTATATTCGATTCCCCCACCCACCAAGGGGTGGGGCTCAACGCCCTACTGATGTGGCCCAGTCAATGCCCTAATCATAACTTAATCATGTCCAGATTAACAGATCAGTTTACAAGCATGATCCAATTATATTTTTGGAATTCATAATTACATTAAATTGCCCAACGGCTGCAGATACTAAAGGGAGTGCAGCAGCCTAAAAGGAAAAAACAAGGACAAGAGATTTGGAGAAGAGTTTAGAAATGAAGATTATTAGGAAGGGTAAAATAAAGGGTAAAAAGTCAGGCTATAGAATGATATGACAACAGAGAGCCAAAGGACAAAATGGATGAAGTAAGTAATGTCTTTACAGTAATAACATTGAATGTTAATGGATTGAATTTACCAATCAAAAGACATAAACTAATAGAATGGATAAAAAAATATGAGCTATCTATAAGTTGTCTACAAGAGACCCGCCTCACATGTAAGGACACAACCAGGTTAAAAGTGAAAGGATGGAAAAAAGACATTCCATGCAAATAGAAACCAAAAAAGATCTGGAGTAGTGATACTAATATTGGACAAAATAAATTTCCAATGCAACACTGTTATAAGGGATGAAGAAGGTCATTATATATTAATAAAAGGCGCAATTCACCAAGAATAAATAACTATACTAAATATTTATGCACCTAACCTGAATGCTCCAAGATACACGAGGCACAAATTAGCAAAACTGAAGGGAGAAATAGATGTCTATACAATAATAGTTGGAGATTTCAATACACCACTCTCTGTATTGGATAGAACATCTGGGCATAGGATTAATAAACAGAGAACTTTTATAATATGATAAATGAACTAGACCTAACAGACATCTATAGAGCATTGCATCCCAAAACAGCAGGATATACTTTCTTTTCAAGTGCTCATGGATCCTTCTCCAAGATAGACCATATGTTGGGTCACAAGACAAGTCTCAATAAATTTTATAAGACTGACATTATACAAAACACTTTCTCTGATCATAATAGAATGAAGCTGAAAATCAATAATGGACAGAAAAAGGGAAAATTTATAAATATATGGAGATTAAACAACACACTCTTAAATTATCAGTGGGGGAAAGCAGATGTGGCTCAAGTGATTGGGCTCCCGTCTACCATATAGGAGGTCCAGGGTTTGATCCCTGGGGCCTCCTGATGAAAGGCAAGCTGGCTTGTGTGGCGAGCTGGCCTGAGCGGAGAGCTGGCCCATGCGGAGTGCTGGGCCACACAGAGTGCTGGCCCACACAGGAGAGCTGGCCCGCATGGAGTGCTGGCCCATGCTGAGAGCTGGCGCAACTAAAAGAGACACGGAGGAGAGACAATAAGAGACACAGCAGACCAGGGAGCTGAGGTGGCGTAAGAGATTGAATGCCTCTCTCCCATTCTGGAAGGTCCCAGGATCAGTTCCCAGTGCCACCTAAAGAGAAGACAAGCAGACACAGAAGAACACACAGAGCAGACAGTGAGCACAAAAACGAGGGGGGGAGGGGAATAAAAAATAAATATTAAAAAAAAAATTATCAGTGGGTCAAAGAAGAAATTGCAAGAGAATTTAGCAAATATATTGAGATGAATGAAAATGAGAACACAACATATCAAAACCTATGGAACCCTGCAAAGGCAGTGCTGAGAGGGAAATTTATAGCCCTCAATGCTTACATTAAAAAAGAAGAAAGAGTGAAAATTGAAGATCTAACTGCACACCTGGAGGAACTAGAAAAAGAACAGCAAACTAATCCCAAACCAAGTTGAAGGAAAGAAATAATAATGACCAAAGCAGAAATAAATGAAATTGAGAACAACAAAAACAAAAAAGAATCAACAAAACTAAAAGTTGGTTTTTTGAGAAGATCAACAAAATTGACAAACCCTCATCTATACTGACAAAGAAAAAGAGAGAGAACGTGCAAATAAATAAAATCCTAAATGAGAGGGGGGACATTACCACTGACCCTGCAGAAATAGGAGAGATCATAAGAGGATACTATGAACAATTGCATGCCAAAAAACTAGACAATGTAGAAGAGACGGACAAATTTCTAGAAACACACAAGCCACCTACACTGACCCTAGAAGAATAGAAGACCTCAACAAACCAATCACAAGTGAAGAGATTGAAACAGTTATCAAAAATCTCCCAAAGATTTTTGGGACCAGATGGCTTCACAGGTGAATTTTACCAATCACTCAAAGGTGATCTAATACCAATCTTTCTCAAGGTCTTCCAAAAAATTAAACAAGAAAGAATGCTACCATACTCATTCTATGAAGCCAATATCACCCTAATGCCAAAGCCAGATAAAGATACTACAAAAAAAGAAATTTACAGACCAATATCTCTAATGAATATAGATGCAAATATCCTCAATAAAATACTTGCAAACAGAATTCTAAAGCACAGTAAAAGAATTACATATCACGATCATGTGGGTTTTATCCCAGCTTTGCAAGGGTGGTTCAACACAAGAAAATCAATTAGTGTAATAAACCAAATTGACAAATTGAAGAAGAAAAATCACATGATTCTCTCAGTCGATGCAGAAAAAATATTTGACACAATACAGCACCCTTTCTTGATAAAAACTCTCCAAAAGATAGGAATAGAAGGAAGCTTTCTTAATATAGTAAAGTGCATATATGAAAAACCTGCAGTTAGCATTGTACTCAATGGTGAAAGACTGAACGCTTTCCTGCTGAGATAAGGAACAGGACAAGGATGCCCACCATTATTATTCAATATTGTGCTAGAAGTTCTAGCTAGAACAATTAGGCCAGATAAAAAACTAAAAGGCACCCAAATAGGAAAGGAAGAAGTAAAACTTTCACTACTTGCTGATGATGTGGTCCTATATCTAGAATCTCCTGAAAAATCCACAACAATATTATGAAAATTAATGGACGAATTCAGTAACGTGGTGGGATACAAGATTAATACGCAAAAATCAATAGCTTTTCTATACACTACTGATGTGCAATCTGAGGAGAAAATCAGAAAAAAAAATTCCATTTATAATAGCAACTAAAACAATCAAATATTTAGGAATAAACTTAACCAAGGGCATAAAGGACCTGTATTCAGAAAACTACAAAACATAGCTAAAAGAAACTGAGGAAGACTTAAATAAATGGAATAACATTTAGTGTTCATGGATTGGAAAACTATATATCGTTAAGATGTCAATTCTACCCAAACTGATATACAGATTCAATGCAGTCCCAATAAAAATCCCACAGCCTTTTTTTGCAGAAGTGGAAAAAACAATTATCAAATTTATTTGGAAGGGTAAGGAGCCCTGAATAGCCAAAAAGATCTTCAAAAAGAAAAATGAACTTGGAGGACTCTCACTTCCGGACTTTAAAGTATATTAATTAGCTACAGTGGTAAAAAACAGCATGGTGCTGGCATATAGACAGACCCATTGACCAATGAAACGAAATCAAGAACTCAGAAATAGATCCTCACATCTACTATCAAGTGATTTTTGACAAGGCGGTCAAGCCCTCCCAGCTGGGCCAGAACAGTCTATTCAACAAATGGTGCTGGGAGAACTGGATAGCCATATCCAAAAGAAAGAAAGAAGACCCCTATTTCACACCATATACAAAAATTAACTCAAAATGGACCAGGGACCTAAATATAAAAGAGAAAACCATAAAACTCCTAGAAGAAAATGTAGGAAAATATCTTCAAGATCTTGTGGTAGGTGGTAGTTTCTTAAACGTTATACTCAAAGCACAAGCAACAAAAGAAAAAATAAATAGGACCTTCTCAAAATTCAATACTTTTCTACCTCAAAGGACTTTGTCAAAAGGGTGATAAGGCAGCTGACTCAAGGAGAGAAAGTATTTGTCAATCACATATCCGATAAGGGTTTAATATCCATGACATAAAAAGAGATCATATAACTCAACAATAAAAAGACAAATTACCAGATTAAAAAATAGGAAAAAGTCTTGAAAAGACAATTATCCAAAGAAGAAATAAAAATGGCAAAGAAACACATGAAAAAATGTTCAACATCGCTAATGATTAGGGAAATGCAAATCAAAACAACAATGTGATATCATTTCACACCTATTAGACTGGCCGCTATTAAAAAGTCGGAAAACTATTGGTTGGAATGTAGAATGGTACAGCCACCGTGGAAGACTGTTTGGTAGTTCCTAAGGAAGTTGAATATAGACTTGCCATGTGACCCTGCAATACCACTACTGAGTATATACCCAGAAGAACTGATACCAGAGAGAGGAACAGAGATCTGCTCTCTGATGTCCATAGCGGCATTATTCATGATTGCCGAAAGCTGGAAACAACCCAGGTGTCCATCAACTGATGAATGGATAAGCAATTTGTGTTGTACACAAATGATGGGATATTATGCAAGAGTAAGAAGAAATGAAGTCGTGAATCATATGACAATATGGATCACCTGGAGGACATTATGTTGAGTGAAGCAAGCCAGACACAAAAAGACAAATACTGTATGATTGAGCTATTATGAACTAAACATACTGTGTAAACTCATGGAGTTAATAATTAGAATATATGTCACCAGAAAATAGAAGGAGGGTAGAGAATGGAAAGCTGAGGTTTAATCTTTGCAGAATTGGTGAAAATGTTGTTTGCAAATCTTTGGAAATGAATGAAATGGTGAAAGCGTATCATAGTGTTTGTAACTAGCAGTGCTATTGTATGGGTATGACAGTTTTTGAAAGGGAAAGTCTAAAGTCATGTATATTACTAGAAGGAAAGCTAAAAATTTCACCATGGTACTGTATATGACAGTAAAACCACATGTAAAACACGAATATGGGTGATATTGCATATATGACTGTTTTTGTAAAATAGAAATAGAAATATACTAAAGAGAAGGAAAAAGAATAGCAGCTATGTACGTCAGGGGAAGCATGGAGAGATTGAAAAGTGATGAGTTTTGTTTGTTTCTTTTTTGTTTATTACTGTTGGAATAATGAAAGTGCTCTAAGAATGATTGAAGTGATGAATGCACAAATGTGTGATTACACCCAATACCATTGATTGCACACTTTGGATAGATTTATGCTTTATTAATATGTACCAATAAAATTGATTTGTTAAAAAAAAAAAAAAGAATGTGCTGTGGATTCTGAGAAAGACACTAGATAGAAGTATTCTGGGAGCCCCTGTGAACACTTTTGCTTTCTTGGTAAATTTATAAGGACAGTCATTGTCGGAGCTGACTTAACTCTTATTTGTACATTGAACACAGACTGAAATTGTGGCGTAAAGTAACAGGGATGAGGACAATGCTAATGTCAAGGGTGGCTGAGTAGAAAGCTCAAGGGAGCCTGTGACTCTGGCAATGTAATAGAGCCACCAGACCAACCCTGCTGACCTCTGGTTTACTGAGGAAAAAAAAACCTAGCTGGGTAAGTCACTGAGTGTTGGATGTTCCACTGTGTGCAGCCAGATCTAATCCTAATGGTATAGCCCCATTAGACTCAGCAGGCTCATCTGTACATATGGCCCACCCCTAGCAGGGCTGCATCTTGAAATGGAAGAGCAAAGACATTCATCTCTGTTTCCTTTACATTTGCCTTCAACTTTATTTTTTGGCTAGTTTCAAGTTACATTTCTATTAACGTTATATCTAGTCTTACCGTATTTTGAGCTTTCTCTTATCTCTCATCCCAAGTTCATCGGTGCCAGGTCATCAGAACAATACACTCAAGGGGAGAGTGATGTCCAGACCCACATTTCAGCAAGTTCCAGAGGCCCCCTCGGTTGTTTGTTGGTGCCCCCTAGAGAGGGCCACATAAGTTCACAGTTGGAACTGCCCTCTAGGCAATGAGAAAGTAGGCAGGGAATGGCAGCTTTACCAAGACTTGCAGAGAATATCTAGGCCAAGGGGTCCTTTTTATCTCTTGGAATACAAGTCCCCTGGGTCTTTTTTTTAGGAGGATGGACATGTGGGGTGCTGGGAAGGCTGGGATACATTTCTTCCCCTCTCTTCCTCCCACTAAGATACCTCCGTTTTGATCTGTATTGTATAATGTGATTTAGAGAAACAGTACTGTGGCTAGATTTAGAAATTAGTAAGTGAGACCCACAGAGGTTAATCCAACTAATATTTGTTGAGAATACATATATACAAACATCACTACAGGCAGGGCTGCCCATTACACAATTCCAGAGGATGCAGTTCCCACATGTGACAATGTACATGCTGCCCTGGAGCAGTGCAATGAGGCAGCCCTGACTATGGGAGCTACCTAGGTGATAAGAGAGTATCTTACCTTAAGGGATTTACAATTATGTATTGAAAGAACGGGGAAGCTATCAAAGACACACTGTGGTTGGTATGTAAGGCAGAGCAAGATAAACATGGTAAATGAGATATCAACTCAATGTTATGGAAGTATAAAGAGATGACATGTATAAAAAGAAAGGTATCAGAAATGGCTTCGTACAGGAAGTAGCATTTGAGATGGGCCTTGAAAGAAAACAAGACCAGTGTGTGGATTAGTATAGATTGGTAAAGGCTGAAATAAATCTTCACTGAATACCCACTCTAGGTGACAGGTGAGTACATAGCTCCTATTTCATTTAAACCGCATGTGAAGCAAGTTTATTATCCCCATTTTAAAGGTAGGGAAACGGAAAGAAAGAGGTTAAAGAATTTACCCAAAGCCTTACAGCTAATAACGGGTACACGGGATTGAAAATCAGATCCATTTATTGTCAAAGTCAATGCTCTTTCTAGGTTCATGGCCAAATTATTTTAGGCAAAGGAGAAGGAAGCTATCTACTCTATAAATTTCTGCTATATGACTTGGTTTGATGACTTAACCATCTTGCCCTCATAACAACCCCAGAAAGTCTGTGCCATTATCCTTGCTTTACAGAGAACTTTGTGCAGGGTTACAGGCTTAGTAAGTTGTGCAGCCTTGGCTTCAGTCTCGATATCCCCGATTTCAAGGCCATACACTTTGTGATTGCACAGCCTCTGATGTGCACAGCCTTCTCACATGAATCAAGAAATAAGGATGAGAACCCATGTGCATGTGTGGGGAATTGTAGATTATATTACAAGAATGCTAGAAGTTGGCTCTACTATTGAATGCCAGAGTGAGTACTGTATCAGAAGCTGAAAACCTCCATGGCCCCACTTCAGCCATCTGATTCTTTCTATGAACTGTAGGCTCTCTGACAGGCATGGTCTTCTCTCTGGAAAGCAGATCCTGAGGCAAGGGCTTGTGCTTTGGCATTTCTTTTGGGAAGTGATCCCAGAGATCAGGAGTGGGGGGACTGGGAAGAATGAAGCAGAGAAGGGTGTAGTGGGTTGAATAGTGCCTCCCCCCCCAATTCATGTCCACCCAGAACCTTAGAATGTGACCTTATTTGGAAACAGAGTCTTTGCAGACAATATTAAGTTGAAATGAGATTATACTGGATTAGGGTGGGGCCTAAATCCAATGACTGCTGTTCTTATAAGAAGAGAGGATACAGAGCCACAGAGAGAAGAATGCCATGTGACGGTGGAGGCAGAGACTGGAGTGGTGCAGCTACAAGGCAAGGAACTCCAAGGATTGCTGGGAGCCCCAGAAGCTGGAAGAGGCAAGGAAGCATCCTTCTCTCGAGCCTTCAGAGGGAGCGGGGCCCTGCTGACACCTTGACTTCAGACTTCCAGCCTTCAGAACAGTGAGAGAATACATTTCTGCTGTTTAAAGCCACCTAGTCTGTGGTACTTTGTGGCAGAGGTCCTGGAAACTAAGACAGAAGGAGGACCAGTACAGGATGTGGTCTGGAGTTCATCACTGCTGTGAGAAAATGGGGCATGATTCCGTTGGCGCCTTTTGAGCAGCTGTGCAGAATGCACCTCAGGTTGCCTGGCCAAGGAACAGAGGGCCTTGGCATTGTCTACCAGCTTCTAGCCGCCAGGTGCTAACTGCCTCTCACTTCTAGGTGGTGCCTGCATGAGTGCTGGGGGAGATCCTACAGGGTCCCCCTGCCCCCTCCATGGTGTCAGCACAACGTGCAGTGTAGCTGGGGTGTGGTGCCCATTACCATAGCCATGGCTGGAGTAAAAGGTGGAGGGAGAGGGTGTGAGGTGGGGACAAGAGGAGTCATAACATGGAACTAAGGTCAGGAGATGCCTCCATTCTGAAGCAAGATTCAATAAACACAGAATCGAGGTTGTTTCTTGACTGATCAATGTCAAGACTGATCATAGAGAGCTCTCACTATGAGATTTATAGGAAGCTGAACAGGTGTAAATGCCAGAAAGCAAGGAACATTGGAAACCATAAATTTGTGTGTGTATGGTAAAATACACATAACACTTACCAGTTTAATCATTTTAATATGTAACTTTCAGTGGCATTAAATACATTCACAGTTTTGTGCAACCATCACCATTATCTACTTCCAGAATATTATCCCCACTCTAAAAAGTGAGTCTGTACCCATTAAGCAGTCATTCCCCATTCCTCCCTCCCCACAGGCCCTGGCAACGACTAATCTGCTTTCTGTCTCTGGATTTGCGTATTCTAGACATTTCATATAAAAGGAATCACACAATACGTGGCCTTTTATGTCTGGTTTCTTTTACTTAGCATCGTGTTTTTGAAGTTGGAACGCACAAATTTTGAAAGGAGTATGTTTGTTGCCATCCCCAGCTCTGTCATCCTGAAGGGAGGTGGAAGGCGAGTCCTCCCCCCGGAGATTTCACTGCTTGAAGGACAGCGGCCCCTGGTGGAGTCCAGGCAAAGGTGTTTGGCTCAACTGTACAGAAAAGCATTTGCAACCACCCTCTGTTTCAGTGGAGAAATAAAGGTAAGAGTGTTCTTTTAAAAAGCCAGGGGAATTTTAAAAATCAAACATAGTTTGGGGTTACTACTGAGGCTTTACTAAAACAAGATTGCAGAGGGGAAAACCTGCCAATCCGGTGTTAGTAATTTTGGTCATCATGCTCGATATTAAAAGGGATCTGTAAAGTTGAGATAAGTATATGGGGCCATTTGCATTGCCAGTGATTACTCCAGCAGGATTTGATGTCCTTAAAGGTTAGCCCCAGTGAAATAGCAAGTACATTTGGAAAAATCCATACTTGAAGTTATGTTAAATACCCATAAATTAATCCTAAACGCAGTTGTGCTATTACCTTGGTTATTAGTAGCAATCAAGTGTTTAAGTTCTGAAAATTGCCCCCATCAAAATTCAAGGCCATGGCAAAACAAGATAATAAAGAAGAAGCATATTCTTATGTTAAAAAGGCTATATTGAACCTTGTCCTTCCCACAATGACATACACTGTCTTGTCAAGTAGATCATTGGCCAAATTTCTGTTACAACTATTTGCCTTCTCCACTACTTCAGCTCTGGCCGTTTCATAGACACATTTTCTTCTCCCGACATAACGTAGACCCAGCACAATAGAAGGGACCCAGCACAATGAAAGGGAGATATCTAAAAAGAGATTTCATTGAGAGCAGGTGGGAAGCTAATATTCATTAACCAAATAAGAGCCCCCTTGGTAGATGTTTCCATAGCACCCTGAACTTCTTTCAGTATTTAGTGCATTTTTTTCTCCATGTGAGTATATTCTGTGCTCCCTAAGCCTAGGAGAGTGTCTAGTACATAGTAGGTGTTCAATAAATATTTTTGGATTGATTGTTTAAATGAAAGCACTCTGAAGTTCTGATTCTGTGATTTGTGTTTTGGACTATCTCATTAGGTTCTTGCAAGCAAGGTCCTGCTGCAGTCTTTGGTTTGGTCCAGTTTAATTTATGAGTGTCTATTGCATGCAATGTGTAGGTATAGATAATGATCAGGAGTTCCAGAAAAGCTGGGTACAGCCTAACTTTTCTGAAGGGGATAATAAAATTTGATCAAATGGAGAAGAGAATAAGACAAGCAAAAATAAGCACACCAAGCATGCTATTTAAAATACTTAGATACTTAAAAATGAGATAGACAACTAACAACAAGAATGGAAGCCTACTGGTAGAGCTGAATATCAATTCTAAGTAGATGAAAACATGGACTTTAGATTAAGGTATTCACCTATGAAAAACAAGCATAAGGGACAAAGTAACAGCACTATTCAAACTTTCCCACTGAAGTACATATAACAGCAGATAACAGTTAAAAGAAATTTTTTTCCCAGGGATCCAGGGCTGTTTTCATTTGCTGCAGGCTGCCAATGCAAAAAACCAGAAATGTGTTGGCTTTTATAATGGGAATTAAAATTCCAAGGCTGTGAAAATATCCAAATCAAAGCATCATCAGAGATGCTGCCTCACCAAAGTTTGCCTGCTGGCGATCCTGGAATTCTGCCATGCTGCCACGTGGCAAGGCAAAATGGCAGCCGGTCTCTGCCTTCTCCTCCAGGCTCACTTTCTCCCTGAGCTCAGTTGTAGACAATCAGGCATATGGCTCATCTTTCCCTGGTCCTCGTCTCTTCAGCCTCGGGCTGCTTCCAGCCTCCAGCCTCACTGCCAGCATCTCGGGGTTTCTCTGTCTTTCTGTGGCTATAGGTGATTCTGGAGTCCTCTCTCACATGGCAGGGTAAAAATAGTAGCTCTCTTTCTCTGTGTGTCTCTGAATGTTTCTCCCATTTATAAAAGACTCCAGCAAGAGGGCTGAGACCCACCCTGGGTCACGCCTCACTAAAGTACTCCAATCAAAGACCCCCAACTGAATTCAATCCAATCAAAAGGTCCCATGCCAACAGGAATGGCTTGGTTTAAGAACATAATTTTCTGGGGTCCACAAAAGACTCAAACCAGGACAGGGACCATGTGCCTCCAAATAGCCTACTATGATTTTGAACTCCTAGACTTTATCCCAAAATCATGTATATTTTGTATTCTGTACCATACTTTGTGTTGTAAAAATATCCCCCTCTCCTCCCCCACCCCTCAAAAGCTGCATACATTTCATGTTCCTGGAAGCCTTTGCTGAGTTTATTCAGGCATCCTTAGGCATTCTTCCTTGCTCTGTGGAAGATACACCCCAGTTTGAGAATCTGGGGACCCCAGTGGGGGAAGCATGGAGGGGATCATTTAGTCAGAAGTAGATTCTTGTTCTAAATGGTCTGTTTCTTTTTTGGGTCTGCACCCTCTGTATGTGAAGACTGCACATTCTCTTCATTTTATCTTCATTTTAGGACTTTATTTGGCAGTGAGCAGCATGAAGAAATCACTAGGGTCTGGCATGGGAGGTCCTATGCCTGGATGACTTAGAATTCTGTTGTTCACTGTGGAATACTGAGATGAAATAATCAGTCTTCCTGTTTCTAGACTAGTTTTCAATGGCAGTTATGTATTAAATACTTTACACATATATATTTTACTGTAGTTAAAAAAAAAACAAAAACATTTCACTTACTTAATCTAAATTTAATCTTTCAATAATCCCATTTATCCCCATGGATGAAGAATAAAGGACCAAAGAGACTGACTTGGCCAAGTTCTCACAGTTGGTAGATGGCAGAATCTGAACGCCAATTGATACAAGAATTTAGAATTTAAATCCAATGCTTTTCTCATTGTACAACACTTGCTTTTGTTCAAACCCAAATTGTAGAATATAAACTTGCATTAAAAAGTTTTTCTTATGCAAAAGGAAGTTTCTTTAGTGGTAAATCCTGTAAATAATGATGCCTTTAGAAACTTCCCATACTTCCTGGATGATTGATTCCCAGGGCTGGGTAAAGACAAGTGGGTCAGAAGATTTGCCCCTCCAACCCCTGAGGTTTCTAGTGATATTCTGATGACCAAATTCAATTACTTTTTCTCAAATTCATTTACCTTGACTTCTCTGCAACATTTGGACATGGGGCACTATTTCTTTCAACTTGAAAAAAATCTCTGTCTTGGACTTTTGTGAGAATGCACTTTCCTAGCTTCCTTCTAGTTTCTGCTGTCACCACTTCAGGGTTTCCTTCTTACTCTTGCCCTCTAAATATGAGTGACTTCTTGTATTAGTCAGCCAAAGGAGTGCTAATGTGAAATACCAGAAATGGGTTGGTCTTTATAAAGGGTATTTATTTGGGGTAGAAGTCCACAGTTACCAGGCCATAAAGTGTAAGTTTCTTCTCTCACCAAAGTCCATTGCCATGTGTTGGAGCAAGACAGCTGCTGATGTTTGCCAGGGTTCAGGCTTCTTGGGTTCCTCTCTTCCCGGGGCTGCGTTTCTCTCCGGGCTTTGCTCCTCTGGTTCCTCCACAAGGCCAGCTGTAGACTATCAGGCAAACGGCTGACTTCTCTTCTCCTGGGGCCTTCTCTCCAACATCAAAACTCCAACATCAAAACTGCTTCTCAAAAACTGCTCCCTCTGTCCTTTGCCTTGCCTTTTATATTCAATTCCCCGACCCACCAAGGGGTGGGGTTTAATGCCCTACTGATGTGGCCCAGTCCACGCCCTAATCATAACTTAATCATGCCCAGATTAACAGATCAGTTTACAAGCATGATCCAATTATATTTTTGGAATTCATAATTACATCAAATTGCCAAATGGCTACACCTCCCAATTTTGATTTTTGACAATACGTGTCTCCCACTTAACTGTTTACCCCCGGGTAAACAAACCTTGCCTAATTTTCACCTACTACTAATATACATATGATGCTAAATGTAGGCTTTCATAGATAATTCCGCAAGTCCTAACCCCCTGTCTGATTTCTTAACTCCTTATTCAACCAGCATAGAAGACACTGCACTCCAACAAAAAAAATTCCGTTTACCATAACAACTAAAAGAATTAAACATAAGGAATAAATTTAATGAAAGATGTGTTAAAAGAAAAACTTTCCATGCAATTTAGGATCTTACAGCTTTATTTAGTGAGTCCTGAATTGGGCAGCATCCCATTTAGAAAGCAGTAGGGAGCTGTGCTGGCAGAGTAGAAAGGGGAAGCAAGTGAGGAAATGTTCTGATTGTCTTTACCAAGGTGGGAAGGATCTTACAAAGTAGGGAGCAAATATTCATTGATTAAATGTGGTATGCTTGTCCATTTTGATAAGCTGTCTCTACTGACCAAAACTAATTTTATCACCAGGCATTGCTTATCTACAGTTCTGTAGGATGCATTCAATTTTCTTGGAAAGCCCCTGCCGGTCAACTGTTTTTGTCTTTTGGAGAAGCCCATCTTGGAAAAGTGTCCTTCCTGGTAATGCCTAATGCAGGTGGAAATGCAAATCAAAACCACAATGTGATACCAGTTCACACCCACTAGAATAGCTACCATTAAAAAAAAAGAGAGAAACAACAAGGGTTTGGAGAGGATCTGGAAGAATAGGAACTCTCATTGTTGGTGGGAATATGAAAGGGAACAACTATTGTGGAAAACAGTTTGGTGGTTCTTCAGAAAGTTAGGTATAGAATTCCCATATGACCCACAATCCACTTCTAGGTATATACCCAAAATAATTGAAAGCAGGGACTCAGACAAATATTTGTACACAGATGTCCATAGCAGCATTATTCACAATTGCGGAAAGGTGGAAGCAACCCAAGTGTCCATCAAATGATGAATGGATTTAACAAAATGTGGAATATACATACAATGGAATATTATTCAGCCATAAAAATAAATGAAGTTCTGATACTTGCTGCAACATGGATGAACCTTGAAGACATCATTTTGAATGAAATAAGCCAGAAGGAAGGACAAATATTATATGATCTCACTTACATGAAAAATTAGAATATGCAGATTTATAGAGTCAGAAACTAGAGTACAAATTACCAGGGGCTAGAGTGGAAGTGGGGAATGGGGGGTTAATGCTTGATTGGAACAGAATTTCTGTTTGGGGTGATGGAAAATTTTTGGTAATGGATGGTGGTGAGGGTAGCACAATATTGTGAATGTAATTAACACCACTGGAATACATATTTGAAAGTGGTTAAAATGGGAAATTTTGGGTTCTGCCTATATTATATGAATAAAAAGAAAGAAAAACTCATAGAACTATACAACAAAAAGAGTGAACCCTGATGTAAACTATGGACTATAGTTAATAATATAATTACAATAATATTGTCTCCTCAGTTGTAACAAATGTACCACATGAATGCAAAATGTTGATAATAGGGGAAACTGTGTGTCTGTGTATGGGTTATGGGAGCTCTGTACTTTCTGCAAGATTTTTCTGTAAACCTACAACAGCTCCAATAGGGGAAAAAAAAAAAAAAGGAAAAAAAAGACATTCCACTTGGATATCTTCCTATCATCTCAGCCTCAACAAGTGCTGAGCATAAGTCACGATCATCTTTTCTAGACCAGTCTCCCCTCCCAATTTGCCTATTTCTGCCACCACCTTCCATCCTTACAGTCACTCTGTGTTACAACCCAACTACCGAAGGGCACGAGTTGGTGCGGCCACAAGACCAAAGAACACAGCTGGCATTTAGGCAAAGGCTTTATTGGGACTTGCAGACGGAGAATGAAGATAGCACTCTGCAAAGAGAACAGAAAATGAGGGGTGATATATAAGGTGTTTCAGAACATGGACATTCCATAGGGTATGAGAACAGAGTTTCTGTTAGGGTCATGTGAACTATCATCTGGTGATGTTTTCACTATGCTCATAGGTAGGACGTTTACAAAGGATGTTTACTGCTTTGGGAAGAATATAGTTTACGATACCATCTATGCATTCTCTCCCCTCTGGGAAGAGTTGATAACCTTTAACTTATGTCTAGGTCATGCAGGCAGCTGTGTGCCAAGGACTTGGGGGAAGGGTCTGAGTCCCCACCATCCATCCCCACATAACGGCCTACGTTGACCATATGACAAACATTGCATCCACATTCCATAGCAACAGTATAAAAGACAGCAGCTAAAGTTATGTGTCTTTAAGTGACAATTGCAGTTCCACCTGGCACAAAAACAGCTGATGGGTAGAACCACCAGGGGGCACGCCTTACTCTATATGTAGCCTTGATAGTAGAATTACACAACTCAGGGGGTAACCACCCCGCATCACAGATTCCCTCTTGTCCTTTATGCAGACAGGAGCAATGCAACCTAGGATGACAGACTCAGCTGTTAACCATCCTAAACCATTATATACAGCATATTCTGAAAAAGGCCTGGGCTTATTCACCTGTTCCTTTTACAAGGGAAAAAATATAATTACGAGTCTCATTGAAAGACGGCAGCTGAATCTCAGTCTTAAATGAGAAGTTCTTGTTCCAAACTTGTCAATGGGTTTTATTCTGCCATGCCAGCAAGGTGTTCCACGCTGTCCAATATGCAGGAGTTATGGTCCTAGGAAGGCCAGTAGCACCCAAGAATGATAAGTCTGTGCAAACCCAACATTGGGTTCGACCGTGGGCATGGGTTACTGACGAAGCCCACTGTGGAAAGGTATTGGCCAGGACACTACAGGTGAAAAGAAAGATGTTCATGTGGAACAATTAGAGGTAGATTGTGCTGGTCTAACAGTATACAAGCAATATTTCCATTAGCAGATAGCCCACATAGACACACATAGGGCCCTAGCTATTATGGATCTATTCTGACCAGCTGCCTTCCCTGTTTCCTATACTAAACTCAGAGAGTTTACACCCTTATTCTTAAGGAGGAGCAGAAGGGTGATGGTCATTCTTCTGTAGCTGCTTCCTGCTGGTTAGGGGCAATAGACCCTCCCTGATGAGGTGTGAAACTCTCTGGCTATTCTAATAAGGTTGAGGGAAGGCAGGTCTGGCACCATGGTTGGAACTGGATTAAATCCCCACATGACTAATACCTTGTTCTCAAGGCATTGATTCTGGAAGAGATAAACTTATGTTAGAATTTTGAAGATACACGATCCTACTAAAAGGATAAAGAAAATGCTGGTAAGCGACCCCAAAAAGGGGACCAGCCGTGACATACTGGACCATGGGAATGAGAAAGGCCAGGTGTCTCCAGAGGCTACATCCTCCCAAAGCTGATGGGCTTGATCTTATAAGTTTCAAATGCTGTCTAGGAAACTGCCATCCCCAGTTCCCATAGCAGTGGTTATGCCTAGGACATCTATGAGAGGTATGAGGAAAGACGTTGTCCTAGACATAAACTCTCAAAGACAATATAGGCAACAACAAGATAAGCATATGGCAAGCAAAATAAAGATAATACTTAAGAGAGCCATTCTTTTATCTTATGGGCATGTTCATTAATTAGAAAATGAATTAGTTTACAGACTTAACATGTTCACTATCCTTCTGCATATGATCTAGAATAGAAGAGATATTATATTTATCAGGTATATAGGTACAGCACTTAATACTAATCAATGCACTAATCAATGCACAAGTTCCTCTTTGAGCTGCAGTTAATATATAGCTAAGCTCCAGGTTTGAAATACCATTCATGTTGTCTCTCCATGGGAGCAGGCCATAATGCCAATTGTGTCTGATTAGGTTCTACTTATATTACTCTGGTATGTCCTTCACACAGCCAGCATGCTGCAGCACCATTGGCCCTTGGAAGGAAGCTCCAGTGTTTCACCAGCCTGGTGCATAGCACCCTTCAGTACTATGAAACAGAGCCAGTTTGGAGGCAATGGCCATTGTAAATCTGGCCATATCAAGCCATCACCAGCTGCTGCAGGAATTTGAAACTGCAACATACTTTCCATCCACTTTGTGAGCATGTCCAGAGATGTGGTAGATCCTTTGGTTATTTCAGGAGTCATAGTGACCAACCTAGCCAATAACTCAAATGGAGAGGCATCATGCAGGACTGGAGGCCTGGTTTGAATGCACAAGACAATTTGACAATACCGAAGTCTATCTCTTAATTTTTATACATTTTCTACATACTTCCAATGCAGTTTATAACATATTAAATAAATTTAACTATTTTTAGTACTTTACTTTTTACTTCTACACCTTTACCATGATTACATTAATTAACAGGAACTTTACCTTAGCAGTATAGGAAAAACTACTTTCTCTATTATTTTATGAAAACCTAAGATTCCCAATGGAATCAAGAGTATCGTCCCCCTACTACCACTTTAATATGGAGACTGAGGTGGCCTCTGACAGGTTTTCCTGTTAAGAAGTTATTTTTGTTATCAACATCAATTCAGGTTTCTATTTAATAATGCCTTCCTGGAATTAGCCATTTAAATATGTCAGTTTAGAAAATGCTTTTGCAAGCTTTCTATAACTATCCATAACCACTTAGACTACAGTTACTTCATCTCAAGACAAATTTCACCTTTACAAAATACATTCCCTTACTTAATGCTACCGTCTACAATAACTTCTACCACTGTCTATATTCATTCAAGCCATGTCTTACATATTTCCACTCTGATTTTATGAAAACCAGCCATCTTATCTTAGGACAAAACACATTGCCTTAAACAAACTTATCAAATTTTAGTCAGCATTGACTATGAATTCACTTCCACAAACCTTTTACTTCTTTTCTTTTACTTCTTTCTATATCCATTTAAGCCTCATATCCCTTATTCTATTCTGTGAAGGAAAAAAAAACTATTCATTTCAATTTAGGCAAAATTAATTTTTAAAGAGAGGTTTGTAATAATTTCATTAGCCAAAAACTTACAATTTTAATCGTTTTAAAATTTTAACACATATAATGCTAATTAATTTTATTAGTGTCCTATAAACCTAGGGAGATTTACACCCAAGCTAAATAAAATTTGAAACCATTATAGTTTACACAAGAGATGTTCTTTTCTCTGCCTTTCTCCACAGGAGGCAAAAACCTCTTTTTTCTTTAATAAAATTCTAAAATTTTGAATAACCTTAAAAGCATACTGACTGCCAAGTTCTGGAATATATTATAATTGTTTAATTTGTTTAATCATAATTTAGGAAAATCTTTCCATAGCTTTCAAGGACTTTTTCTTACTGAAATTTGGCCAGTGGATTATTACTGTCATCTCAAAATCTGTTAAAATTTAGTGGGGAATTATAGGACAGACTATACAAAATAAGGTTTATTCTGTAATATCCTCTCTGTCCCTATCATTTTAATTTCCAGGCCTAGGAGACAGAATTCTAGGCTGAACGCACATCTCCCCTATTTTTCCACATCTATACCATCCCCTTAGTTTCCTCAACCATTTTTAATGAGTCACTGGAATTCAATCAAGTTTAGGAGAAGACCCTGGGGGCATAATAGGTTATAGAAAGATTATGGGAGAATTCAGGATAAACTTTTTAGTTTCTTTCCTTTAAATAGTTTGTTTATTCAAATTTTATGTGACTTTTTATCCTGTCTGGCTTCTTCAATTTGAGCTTCAGGAGTATTCATTTACCTATATAAGCACCCATTTAATTTTTAGCAATTTGAATAGAGCTCTTTTAAGAATTTTCATTTGTTAATTTAATACAGTGGTACCTCAGTACTCATCGTTAATTGGTTCTGGGAGGCGTGAGGAGTACCAAAACAATGAATACCAAACAATTTTTTCCCATAAGGAATAATGTGAATAAATGTAATAAGTTTCCAAACCAAAGACAATGCATATTTTTAAGGCAATATGTAAAAAGATAGGGTTGTAAATCATTACTTTAAATGAGAAATAAACCTAAAATTTAATAAATTCTTAGATTAAATAAAATAAAAACTTCACTTTACCTGTACTGATAAGAGTCCATGGCCTAATGGGATGGTGGGAAGAGAGTGGTGAGGAGGAGAGGTTACATGGAGTGTTGCTTGGAAGGAGAGTTCCCCTCCACCAGAACATTGGGCACTTGTACTTCAGGTGTTTTCTCTTTTCTACCATTTTTCAACTTGCACCACAGGTTCTGACACAGTCTTTGTCACCTTCACTAAAAACTTATCCAATGAGGAATGTTTCTGTCCTCTTCAGAATTCCTCAAAAGTGTGGAATTGTTTGGTCATTCAGTAAATTCACATTTCTGTTTGTCAGAGCTTTGTCCAGATGCTTCTTCTCCACAAAGTTTTTAACTTCTGCCCATTTTGCACATATTTCTTTTATTAAGGAACTGGGGACATCCTTCCTTATCTCCTCCTCACCTGAAGAAATCTCTTTAGCCACCTCTTGTTGCTGCTCCTTCTGTAGTTCTTGTAGCTACTCCATGCTGAGCTCTTCATGATGTTCCTCCACTAACTCCTCAACATCAGCAGCATCGACCTCCAGACCCATGGATTGGCCCAAAGATACAATTATCCTGCACAACTGTACCCTCTCTACCTGCAGGCTGGGGGTCAATCTCAAACTCTGAATTCTGGCCTTGTAATACCTTCTCCTCTCTTGTGATGTAGGTTCTACTGGGCAGTTTTTTCCAAAAAACTCCAGTCTCATCAAAGTTAAAAACTTGGTGGGGAATAAAACCCTCAGCATCTACGTAGTCTTGAAATTCACTGATGAATTCATCAGCAGCCTTTTTTTTTTTTTTTTTTTTTTT
>JAQZBX010017778.1:24495-35351 GCA_029593785.1 Cabassous unicinctus | reverse complement strand
CAAGAGGTCGTGCCAATCAGCCACTGAAAGGAAAGGCATCATTATGGACTTTCTCCATTTTAAAATGGTAACAATCAGAGGAAATTTTAGGAACACCTTTAGAAATAAAAATACTGGGAGCAAACTGACCTGCAATATCATAGTCAGTTAATTCCTTTTTTTCATTCTTCCTCTGAGGGAAAAAAAAACTTAAAATACAAAAAACAACATTCTATTTATTTATTGATGACCCATGGTAAAATGCAAATAGATCCGGTGTCTAAATGCATTCATATTTTTATGATTGTTTTGTAAATAACTTTGTATATTATTTTTCTGCAATAAATAAATATGGTTGAAAATTTTAAGAACCTTAGAGTTTGGTCTATATTTTTAAAACTCAGGATTAAGTTGAAGGTAAATACCTGCTTGTTTATAACTCTAGAGGCACCCAGGAGGGAGGAGGGGACACTAATATAAACAAAGCAGTGAAAAGCCCAAATAAACTAGCTACTGACAGGCACAGGCAACTTATTTAAAAAGACAGCTTTATTATTCCAGTTTGGTATTCAGTGGGCTTGGTAGCTTCTCTCCTTCATTTCTTATCAAGTCCTCAAACAGCAAAAACTTACAAATTTGTTACTCACTTTTCTTGCTTACATTTTGGAGTGGTAGCTGTAAAATAGTTAAATGTCAATAAGCAGTATGAAACTACTATTTTCTCTGGTTATTGTATATTTTTGTCATACCTCCATTCTTTGTGAGGACTTTAAAATAGGTTCATTTCAGTGAGAGAGTAGATAAAATGTTAGGAAAATTATCTGCCTGTCTATACACACACATTTGAATGAATATAAATGCATGGAAAATAATGAAGTTTAATCTAGCAGGCAAAAATAACTGCATTTGTAACTGTTTAAATCTTTTTTCATGAATGAAAGTGACATCAAGTGTGATGATTGCTAAAACAGAAAAGCCAAAGCTAAGACTATTTTCCCATGTTGGTGCTGTCCTTCTGAGAGACATGCTTGTTCTTTATATAAAAAGAATATATAGCTATGGGTTTAAAGTATAATAACCTGAATTTTCAGTACACTCGGTAACTGTTGCAACGATTGCAATTTTAAATGCTACAACTATTGGATTTCCAGTCAGTTCATTAGCAAGTATAACTCTATCCAAAATTACACAGATTTTTACCCCCCTGGTTACTTATATGTATACAAAATCTAATGAAGTTAGGGAAAACAATAACGGACGATGGTGCTTGATTTTATAATTTCATTCTGGTTATTTCTGGGCTAGGAAAATACTGGATTTTATAATTAATATAATTATAAATAATGATTTTGCATCACTTAATTCTTAACTTTTACATCCAGTTTACAGCATTCAAATGTAATTAGGGAAGCTTTCAAACTGCACAATTACTTTGCTGCCTAATTCAAACAATGACTATGGCAAATAAGTATTGAATTCAAACAGATCATGTTTGCTTAGTCCAGGTTGAAGTTATTTTATTGCCTGGGGTTTTTGTTTCCTTCTCTACACCTTACCATAGAGTGCTGACATAATGATAGTGTGAATTTATTTTTGTGAATATTTTAGACCATATTTTAAAATAAGGAGTCTGCAGCATTTACTTCTTATATTAAAATATTAATAAGGATTTAGAGAATCGTTTTTTTGGATTTTGACAGACCTTTACCAAATAACAAGAAGGGACAGTGATTGTGTGTGGGTGTGGTTGTGGTTGTGGTTGTGGTTCTGTGTGTATGTGAATGTGTGTGTGTGTAGGGTACAGTGGAGGGTACCCTAGAAAAATAAGAGAAAGCACCGAGATGATAATTCTTTCTTTTATGTGTCATCCGCCCATCTCCATCTCCATTTTCTAAATTGTCCATGGGGAAATCGCCTTGTTAACTATAGTTTGGTCTGACTATTTGATATTTCAGATTTCTTGACGTACATCAGGATGGAGCTGACCATCGTTGCTGAGAAGGTAATCTCTATCTTAATTCTGGTGATGTAAAAACCACACATTTCAAAGAAAAGTAGCCTTCCGTTTGCTTTTGTGTGTGTGTGTGTTTGTGTTTTGTTCCTTCCACTTTTCTTCATAAGAGGAAACACATTGGAGAAAAGCAAATGCCCAAATTTGTATTGGAGAATACTGCTAATCACTAAACTGAAGGTGATGTTTTCCCCAATGTTTTCAGAGAAATAAAGGGGAAGAAAGGTGGGGAATTGTTTTACTTTGAATGATGAGAATTCATGATGAAAAATATTAAGTATTAGAATATAGTTTTCAGCTGCAGTCTACTTCTGTATCCCCACCTTCCCTAATACACATCAAGCAAAATGCTAATTATTTTTTTAGAATGAGTTAAGCCACCGGTGTTTTCTTTCTCCTCCACCATTTCCTATTCTCATTTTATTTCATTTTATCTTTACTACCTTCTCTTATTTGAAGGACACATAGAATGAGTTACCTGTCTTTCAGGCGTGAGAAGCCAAGCCTTTATATATTTAATGTGGTGGCTGGACCCCAGGTCTTTGCCCTTCATCCAGAATGCATTGAGGGGTGAAGTATTATTTGAAATCGTCTTTTTGTGTGAGTGCTAAACAACCGACTAAGGCTTCCATTATTGTGGACATAATTTTTTATCTTGTTTTTAATTTTTTCTCCGATTGATAGCCTTCAGTCATCAGAAAGCAGTAAATTTTATTCTCCCTTTTTGTGTGTGTGTGCAAGCACTTGCTAAACACATGCACTGATGATAATTCATGCACAGTAGCAGGTACCCTCCCAAAAGCGGAACATATTATTAATAAAATAATGATAAGTAGCGGAAACTCACACAGTGAGTGTACTTTTTTCCCACATTCAATAACGGCCCAAGCTTCTTGCTCCTTCTGTCCTCAGGTTCATATTCATAATGGGGCTTTTTAAGGGACACTTGGCCTCTCGCAAAAAAGTGGAGCATTTTGCACATTCCACGGTTTGGCAAACTCAGAACTGGTTATTTTCTCTAGACCGGTATCAAGTTCTTCTCAGGCATATGATTTCACTTGAAGTCCTGCCCAGGAATCCTTCAAAGTGAGCGTTTGTCCCGCTCTCATGATGTCAGGCGGTTTTCCCTGCATCTGTAATTTGAAGAAAAACAAACAAACCTGCGGGGAACAAACGCCACGGAAACCCAAATAGAGCTCCGTGGGGAGCTGGGGTCTCACCTGCGTCGGGCGCGGGAGGGGGGCGCGAGAGCAAGCTCCCCAGCGTGGGTGGCAGGTCCGGCCCGCACAGTGGGGGTAGTGACAGTGTCTATGCCCTCTCGGGCTGCGTGGACGCCCCCGGGCCGCGCGTCTGGACGCTGCTGGGAGGCGGCGGCGCCAAGTGTCAGCGGTAGCGGGGGCAGCAGCATCAACAGATTAAGGCAAAGGCCCAACCTCAGATTTCCAGGGACCCGCCCGCATTAGCGACAGAAGAGGGTCGGAAGGAGAATCCCCCGGGGACCACTTTTCCAGAATTTTCTGCTTGTGCTTTGTAAAGCTTACCTCACCAGCAGCACCAGAGAAAGTGGAAGGAAAGTGCACTTGCAAAGTGGAAGGAGAAGCCGGCAACCCCACTGATTCTCACAAACCTCGCGACTCTTCTTTGCAAACTGAGCCCTCGAAAATGCAAACAGGATTATTCATTATCCCTTTTTACTGGACAGCAAATAGTAGACCCAGTAAACAGAGCATGGGATACATTTTCCATTCGCTTTTGTCTCAGGGCCCCAGAACTTGAGACCACTTAATGTTCTTAGCAAATCAAAGCACGTGTCCTTTGAAGAAGGTGTGTAATTGGAGTTTAAGGCATGTATGGAATTCCCAGATGTCTATAAAGTAAGGAGCATGTGGCAGGTCGCTGGAAGGTGGAGCAGGTTAAGATCACTGGCACAAAGTTCCCCCTGTGTGATATATGTGTGTGTGTGTGTATTATATTGAAATATATAATTAATATTAATTACATAGATCATTAATATATATCCTTTATAAGTGCCTGGGAGATAAGCCTTCGAGAGAGTTTGGGACGGGATCATAATGAATAACCAGTTTTGCCTATCAGTCATAGTAACCATGTTAAGAAAGCACATGGTCAAAAAACCTCAAAGAAAACACTCAATTATAGCCGGGATTTCGTGGGCGCCCTGCAATGAGATCGTTTGGGGTTTGCTGAAGCTAAGGCTTCGAACGCCCGTCTTTCTTGTTTACGTGGACTATTTTCTTTTCCTTCTGTGTTTTCTTTTTCCCCCCTTTCAAGTTTGTGGATATGTCTTACGTCTGCGTGCGATTTAGGCTAAAGCCAGGGGAGCAAAATTTCAGATGAGAAAAAGGAAAAAGAAAAATCTGGAAGCATTCATTCCAGAAGGCAGCCTTCTTGGGGAAGCGGGAGGGCGAGTGAGTGAAATTAAATTTCTGTAAAACATGCAGTTTAAATATCTACCAGATAGAGCGAATGCTCAACCATCAAAATCAGTTGCTCTCTTTTCTCTTTTCACCGGGGAATGCATAGACGTGTATGATGCCGTCGAATCTAAATGCGAGTTTAAATGTTGTTTCTTAGGCCGTTTTTTGTTTTGTTTCGTTTATTAGTCGGAACCGGAACCGAAATATGCGTTTTCTCCCAGGGTTCAAGATGCTGTGCTCATTTCCCTGCACAGTCGAACCAAAGGCAGTAGACGTAAGGATCCAGGGCCTTCCAAAGAAAATGGCTCTGGCAAAGGTGGGCACTGGGAGGTGGGAGACGTTGGGGGTGGGGGGCGGCGGGGAAGCTGGGGATAAGGGATTGATTGAGGGAGCAAGACTGGAACCAAGCGCCCCACGGGCCCTGCTATTGAGGCAAGTGGGTGGGTGGGGAAAGGGACGCGCTGGGGGTGAGGCGAGTGTGACAAGTGAAAAGTTAAGCAGGTACCTGAAGGAAGTTTATCTTGCCCAGATGTTAAGGCTTTTATGAAATGTCACGTGAAGAGAACAGCTGTACAACTTGCAAATGGGGCCACGCCTGTAAATACAAGGGAGGCAAATGCTGGGAGGAAAATCCAGGCATAAATCAGTAACCTCCTTTTCTTCATATCTATTTTCTCCTTTAAATATTTGCTTCTGGAAAGAGAAGGCACATCTAAAGCTAAATCCATCTTCTAGGAGAAGTCACAATTCCATACCCTGTCTAGAACACCCCACCTTCTATGTGTCTTTGGTACTGGATTGGGAGTGGGTTGGCAAGGTTTGTTCCTGTTTTCCTTCTTCACATTCCCCAACCCCTCATGTTCTCTCTGGGCTTCTTGGTTTGGACAAGCTGAAACTAATCAATTGCCTTTGTGAAGGGTAGAGAGTGATAAGAAGAGGGAAAGAATGCCAGGCCTGACAGACTCTAAACCTCCAAGATGCTTGGATGGGCTGAAAGATGAGAGAGCCTCCTGGGGCTAGACTGGAGCCCTGGGGATCTACTCCCTGCCGCCTATGGGGCAGGGCTTTTTACTAAGATAAGTGATCGGTGTAATTGAAAAAGGTTTTTTGTTTTTGTTTTTAAACAAGTTATACATTTAGGAAGTTTTTTATAATGCAAGAGAGAAGCTTAGTGCATACACAAAATTTAATTGGTTAGCAGTTGCCCAGGTGTGGAAGAGAGTCCAATTCCTTTCTCTGTGTTTAAGGGAGATGTTCATAAGAGGTTATTGTGAATATTAACATATGGTGCAGGTCTGCATCTCTGCACACAGGTTTTAATTATTTATTGCCAATAAATATGAAATGTGCTGTGGCTCTTCATTTAAAGGAAACACCATTCCTAAATCTCTGTTAAATTGACATTGAATCGGGCTAATGGTATTATATAGCCACCCATGCAGCTCTTTGCCTTAAACAAAAATTAAAAGTCCAGGGTCTTCCTCAGCATTAAATCCAATTTTACTGTCAGGGTTTAGCATGTTCCTGTGGGTTTTCTGTAGGCATGGTCAGAATTGAAATATATTCAAAATGATCACGGTAACCTTCAGGGCTAACAATTTTTTAAAGTCCCAAAAGACTAGATAAACAAACCTTTTGTCTCCATAGCATTTAAACTAATACCCATCCAGTTGTACCTGGGGGATCCTAATCTTGAGTTATTACCTTTGGGTGTTTATCATATTATCTGGTTATGAATTCCAAAGCATCCTGGACACCGATGTCAGACCCTGCCCCTCTGGGCTGCCTAACCTAGAGGGATGTTGGCTTGGACCTGAATACTGTGTTGCCATGGAAAGCTTTCTTCTGGGTTTCCAGACCCGAGTTTTCTAAGCATAGTACTGGACAAAACGGTTCACATTTCTTTTCCTCTTTTGTTCCTGAAACTTAATGCCAATCAAAGAATTGTTGTTACTGTTGTTGAAAGTGAAGGGTACCAATATATAACAAACAGACCAGACCATCTCGGATCTGCAAGTTTAGCAAGGGCAATGAATCCTTCAGAGAGGTCTATTAATGCACCCTTTAACCAGTGCCCATTTACTGGGGGCAGAATCCCACCTTCCAAAGTGGCATTATTTAAAAACGTTCTTATAAATCTTGTTTTCACATTATGACAGAAGGAAATTTTTGTTACCCTCTTGAAGATGGCCTTTTCCTGATTCCATCCCCCATCCCCTTCTCTTGCTACTCCCCATCACTGCACACCTTTTAAAACTTTTAACTTCTAACATATAAAAGAGACCTGAAGCAGAGAATCCTTCTTCCTCTTCCTTCTCTCCTGGCCCCGACTGAGTGAAACTTAAAACACATCTCATAGATCAGTTTTCCTTCTCTGAAGTTAGGCACAGTCCACGACCCGAATTTTCAAATAGCCCAGGCAGGACTCTGCAATATTTAATCCAGTCAGCTATTAAATGTCCTCCGGCTAAATCAAGAGTATAAAGAAAGAATCAGCACCGGGATAGTGATACCAAGAGCACTTTGGTGAAGGGAAAGGGGTCTGAGGGGCTTCTGATGACTCTAGGGATCCTTTGATTTGGAAAATCCTGTTTTCAGAATTCCTGTCAGAGAAATAACAAAGCAAAGAAACATGAAAGAACTACTCTTTGTTCCAGGATATGGTTTTAATGAAATACTACTACCACACACGCACACACATCTACTATTAATAACCACTTCAGAGACCACGTTTTTCCTTTACCTATTAGAGACTAGGAGGCTCCGTAATGTGATCCCCTCGCCCCTTTCCTGCCGCCTCCTCCTCTCTCCAATTAAACTAAAGTGGTTGGTCTGATGCGCCCCGGTCGGTCGGCAGATAACCGCGGTTTGAGGCTGCCCTGGGCATCCCCGATCCCTGCACCAGTAACCGCCTTCTCTGGGCAAAGCCAGGTCCTCAGGGACTTGGCTGGGAGGGGGTCGCCTTCTCCCTTCTGAAGGTGGACACCCGCACTTTGGGAGCGAGCACTCCTGGTCCCTGACTGGGGGCCTTCTTAGGACCCCAATACATCTGGCACTAGGATTTTGCCTTCCTTGGCTCCCGACTGACCCTGCCCGGCGCTTTCTTGTTGACTTAAACCATCCGGAGGGATTTGCAACTAAAGTAGCAAACGGAGTTTGAAGGAGGGGAGGGGAGCGAAGAGGCAGGGGGTGGAGATCACCAGAGAAAAATCAACAGCGTTTGGGAAGGGGGAAGCAACATTTTGGGCAGCGGGGACGAGGCATTTTAGCAGCCGCATCTGTCATCTGTAGCAGTGGAGACAGATAAAACCGTTACTGATCAAAGAGGTTAGTTCATAAATCACCCGAAAGAAATGGATTGTGAGGAGTAAAAGACACGTGTCGCATAATCTCGACCCTGGAGTCCTCTTGCAGCCAGCCGGGAGTCGGGGTTCCCAACGCCCCCTCCCGCCTCACCCGCGCGGCTGGGAACGAAGGAGAGGGGGGCGGGGAGAGAGACTTCCCTTCCTGGTTCTACCCCCTCGCAGCCCCCTTGCCTCCGCCTCAGACCCCGGCCCCGGCCATCCCAGCGGCAGACGTGAAATTTCAATACAATCCGTTAACTCTGGATTGACCAAGGAAAGCGCGGAAATAAGCAGGGGCCTTCTCATTTCCGAAGTGAGAACGTTGCTTTCTCTGAACGTTCTCACTGTTGAAGACATCTCCCGCCCAGGTTTCCTCTTAATGTCCTCGTTTCCCTGATGATCTTTCCGTTGAGAAAACTCGGAAATTTGCAATGTCTTATGGCGCGAACTTAACGGAGTCGGGAGAGTTTAGCAAGAGCTGAACTTGGCTGGGCGGGTGTTCTCGATTCCGGGTTTTGTAAGTTTCGGACGAACGAAGCTTTGTACTCAGGTTTGCCGCGCTAGTGTTATATTCAACCAGCGGTTGCTGTCCTCAGCGCTAAGACCTAATGAATTCTCTTTCCCAGGCTTCCCACCTCCCAAGGCTCTCTCGCACCTGCTTCTCTGGGTTGAAAAACAAAACAAAACAAAACAAACAAACAAACAACAAAAACAGGCGAAAGCGAATGTCCAGGCCCGCTTGCTAAATCCTCCCACCAGCTGTTCGAACGACTCCAAAAACGCGTGTTGGATGGGCTTAGAAGATCTGTGGTCTCCTACCTCCAAAAATGAAGTTGACAGTACTAAGAAAAGAGCTTGTGACTTTGTGCAGGAGATTTACAGTGACAAATGCTCCCTACCTTTTCTTTTACCCTCAGTTTTAGCATCTTCCGGATAAGTAGGATTTTGCATATAATAGGTGTTTATGGTTCAAGGAACTGCACTTGGATTTAAGATTTGGGGGGCGAGGAGGGAGTGGAGTAGCTAAGGGATCTCTAGACACTTGACTTATTTGAATGCTTTTCAGAATGATTTATGGTAAAAGACTCGTTTCTGACACTTCCAGATACCAAAGCTCTTATCAAGGGGTGAGGGAAACCTGCTTCCAATAGCCAAAAGTATGGGCACCCGCGCGCCCAAACGCGCCCGCCAGTCGGTCACCCTAAACTTGCTTCTGGGGCAGCTTTTCCCCGCCTTCCAATTAAGGAGGGAGGAAAGTCCTATGTTTTTTATGATGACAAAGTTACGGAGGGAAACCAAGTCACCCGGCTGCAAAGTTAGGCTCTTTAAGTAACTCTGTTTTGTTCAATTAACCACCTGCTCCCCGCCCCGTTGGTAGTTTGGCGTTAATGCGATTTGACCCACAAGTGTGAGGCAGGGCGAGAATAAGCCCTCCGTTGAGACCCCTGGTGGTTTTCAGCCTCGGGCCTCAGCCTCGGGCCGCGACCGCGTGGACCGCAATCCCGGTTCCCGCCGGGCGCAGGCCAAGGCCGCGCTCAGAAGCTGCCGGGGCGTCTGGGGGGAGAAGACGATGTCTTTCCGAAAGCTCCCCTGCAGGCTCAGGACGGCGAGGCTAGGCCAGGAAAAATAACCCTTCCGAACTCAATTACGGAGAACTCCACCGAGAAGCTGAAAACCTGAAATGTGCGCCGCCGCAGGGGGGCAGGTCAGACAGGGCGGACGCTGGCGCGATTTTAGGGGACCCCCGGGGCGGGCGGAGCTGAGAACGCGCTGAAGGCATTTGTCAATCTGAAGTTAAAGGTGGGACCGACCCGCAGAAGCCTCCCGCGGACGCACGCTTTTCCGAGAGGAAAGGTTTTCCAGCCATTTCTTCTCCTTCGAAACATAGCGGATTGGAGGCAGGGGGTGGGGTGGGGAACTTTGTTTTCTTTTTTCTTTCTCAAAACGAAGGCTAGTTAAGGAAGAAATTAGCTGTGCAGACTTGGAGACCGGCAGTGAAAAGGGTCGAGGCCAGGGCACGGCCCGTCAATGTCTGCTTACAGAAGAAAGGTTTAGCTCTGGGTGAGATTCCGGTTATTTGCTCAGAATCCCACAAGGCGGGGAATCTGTAGTATTTGGGGAACGATATCAGACTATTTCGGTCTTTTTTTGATGAGCCGCCTCCTTACCGTCTCTTCCGAGGTCCCTTCAGAGTTGGTAACTTGAAGGCCAGCGGCTTGCCCTCCCAATGGTGAAAGAGAATGAATTAACTCGAGAGCCTTTAAACAAACTTATATTTCATTCTACAAACTTTCCTCCTTCTTCATAAAGTTACAAAACAAGGAACCAAATCAGAGTTTATTGGTTTATGTAGAACCGATCCTGATTTGATAAATTTAATCATATGACAAAAGGGATCCTGATTATTCCCTCCTCTCTCCCAAAGGGCAGCCTGAGGGTTTTGGAAAGGCAACCGCCTTTCTCCTAGAGTTTGATCACTACATCAAAAGGCTCAAGTCACCTCTTGTCCTTTCTGCATGTATGTATTCAAGAGCATAAAAATATTAAAGAAAAAACTTTTCCCAAACTTCAAACCTATCAAATGTTTAACAGCTGAAGGATATTTATCTTTAGGAGGCAGGCCAAAATGTCAATAAAAATTTAATTATTTCTGAAACATATGGGAGCACTTACAAGATGCAAAACTTGATATTAAGTATTGATATCGAGAGGAAACCGAACAATATACTTTCGTATTTGCTGGTCAAGACCTTATACCCCCAAAAAGTTCCATAAGCCACAGAAATTTTTATTCATCCTGACAGGGTTTCTAAAAGGAGCATGAAAGACAGGTTGATGGCTAAAGAGGTCATCTTTATTCTGTGTAAGGATAAATTAGTGTGGAGCTCCTATGTTTATAGCATTTGTTTTCTCTCAAAAACCTTGTGATGTCCATGAGAGCAAATACTCTTTCAGTGGGGAGCAGGGGTTATGGTGTGCATTGGTGTGGGCATTTTTGTTTTTTAATAGCTAACACAATTCGCCTGCCAAAATGTTTTATCCAAGTATTCTTCCCAACCTATACTTTTTTTTTTTTTTTTTTTT
>JAQZBX010017778.1:0-24395 GCA_029593785.1 Cabassous unicinctus | reverse complement strand
CATAAGACCTGCTTTTTAAAAATTGCTACTGAAACTTCAGTTGGTGAATTGCAGGATAGTCTGCTTGTCAGCTGCTGCTTTCCGTTCATTTTTCTGATCAGCGGTGATAGTTGGTTTGACTTCATTGTCATTATATCATATGGTTACCTGCTTGCCAGGACAAGTGGTTCCCAGCCTCAGCATTGACCTGGTGGTGATTTGACATACCTTCCTTGATTAATTATCAATAGGCTCTCAACCATTGGAACAAAGTTTCTATTTCTCACACATGTTTAGATTCACTTAATCCAGAGGTTCTTAACCTCTTTTATTCCATGGACCCTTTGTCAGTCAGGTGAAAACTACAGACTCCTTACTAAGTCCACACTATTCTCTGTATTATTTAATAAATATATCACACCCGCACCAACATTTCCCCACAAGAATAATGTTCTTTTGAATTTCAGTTCAAGCTCACAGACCCCTTGTTAAGAACTTCTGAATCCAACCGTTTATTTACAGCCAAGGATTCTGAAGCACAAAATGTTAAGGCATTTGCTCTAGACTAATTTAGTCTAGTCCATTGCTCTTTCTTGGGAGCACGGTAAAGATTTTAAACACGATGGTAAACTCCACAATAGGCCTGGGTACCAAAACTACCCTTTCTCTTCTGGCTGAGCAATTACTCCTCAAAATTCATTATCTTTCTCTAATACAACAAAGTTTAAGATAAACAATATAATATATAATGCATCTTCATAAAATGAGGCTGGGCACGTTTCTGTGTATAGACTTAACACCTGTTAAACTATAAAGGCCTGGATGCCGAAATGAGTATTTGCGATTTAGCCATTATATCTTTTTGTTTCCTAAAAATGAGAATGGAGTATGCCTTTATTTACAGGAAATATTCTAATAATAATATTACGAATACACATATCTTTCAGAGAACTTTCTATTTGATTTTGATTTTTAAAATTTATGATACAAAGCTTTGTTTGTGAAAAACTGCCGTGAGACCATTATTTTTCACTTTTCTAAGGATAATTACCACTAAGGATACTCTTATGAATTCAAGACTGATGGAATAAGAAAGATAATTCAACTAGCATGCGCAGAATCTGTTTTTGGGGCAGAAAAGCTAGGAGTGCCGTTTGCCCCATGGAGTGATTATGGAATGAGGCAGAACCAAAGGAGAGTGATCATAAGTGGTTTTTCCTACTCTGTGCAGATGATCCCAGAGGCCTTTTCACTCTGTGATCTGTGATGCTGTTCTTAAGTCTGACATGCTCTCCTAGTGGATTTTGTTTTCATGAGTTACTGATGCAAAAAAAATTGTACTCAGATTGCAGGTTCACAATGTGGAAAGATAACTGCTCAAGTAAAGAGTATGTGGACTTTTTGAATGTTTGGATGTACAACCTTGGGTGACTCTCATTTACTTCTATTAATGATCTACACAGTTCTCTGATTGTAGGGCTAGAGTTAAAAATCATGTGGATCTGCAGCAAACAATTTCAAAATGTTCATTCCTCCCCAAGCACTCTTCCCCAAATGACATGCTATGTAGGTAGCCACAATGACACTGTCTGCACTTAACCAAATGCATGAGTATTCAGTCAACAAACATTTCTTGGGGGTTTGGTAATGGCTGGGGACTATGCAGAGGTGACCAAGCAGGACATCACAACAAAAGGAGCTCTAATCACAGAAGAGTGGCCTCACCTGCAGATATTTTATTGCATGTACACTGGAGTCCCCTGCAGTGGCTACTTCTTACCAGTTTTTTTTTTAAATATTATAAATATCATGTAGAAAATTAGGGACCCATGACCTATGGAAGAATAGGAGTGGAAGGCAAATGAGGTCTCTCTGGATTTTGAATTCTGAGAGTGTAAATTTTAAGGCAGAGAGGATAGTGGGCCCAAACACATTTTAGGGGGGCATTTGCTATTTTTATTTCTTTTCAATGCACGTTCATTAACCTGTAGCAATATCCTATAAAGATCACTTTTTAAACTATAAGCTTTTTGTAGACAGGCACCTTGCTTAGCAACTGCCATATGGCATATTTGTTGATTTGAATTAATGTCAACATTATATTAATATGAAAATCGAGGCAAAGAACCAGAATCCACATCTAAAAGAACTGTGAAATGACAGTATGAAAGTCCCATGCCATAGTGGTCAGGGAATTTAGTCTTGGCTTTCAACTTTATGTTTAAAATAAAAACCCAAGTAAGCTCCAAGACGTTCAAAGAGTATTCATTAAACATGGCAAAGCAGACATTTATTTTAACTAAAGTGTTTTAGAGTGTCTTTAGCCTACAGCTACCATTTGCCTATATGCTAACCTCGTGTGAATAAGTAAAGGGACCCTTTCTTGGAAGATTTATAGCTTGCCTGGCAGAGCAGGGCTGGATTTCAGCCCCTACTCTACCATAGGCTAAGTGCCATTGTTCAATGAACAACTCACACAACCATATGCGGTAGCCTTGGCACCCCAAAAGGGATAAATAAGTCTAATAAGAAATCTGGCTAGCTTATTATCACTGTATTTATTGTCCATGAAATCAATTCTATTTAATTTTTATGAAAGCCCCAAATACTGACTCTCAGGTGTACTTCTTCATCAAAGTGGGGCAGACATTCTAGAAGGGTCTCTTCTGATCCAGCCAACTGGGCTTCCATTTTCTTAGATTTCTGTGCTACAAACAGCTCCACATTGCCCTGCCACCTCCAAAAAACAGCATGATCATTGATAGCTAAACAGTACATGCCAATTAGTATATATAGAAAAACTGGAAAATCCAAGTTATCTATTGCATAAATGAACATAATATTCCAAACCCAATAGTGGTGATTTAGAGATTGAAATAGAATTGACTGTGAATTGAAAGAGGTATTCTAAAAAGATCTGAAATTTAGCATGATTTAAAGTATGAATGGAGAAAGCTGCTTCCCCATCCCCATTCTTCCCCTGCCTTTCCCCCTTACTCCAGGGATGTGGTGAACTTGTATAATTTAAGGCAGGTGGTCCACATAGTAGGCTGACCACAGAGGATGAGAGAGTGTGCATATGATACCCTGACTGCTGCTCTCTAATAGACTTTAAATATACTATGACTATTACTTGGCTTTTGGCTATTACATTTATTTTCACTTTCTTTCAAAAGTTTCTCTCTTTCATTTTGTCATTTTCCACACACCGAAATTAAACCTAGTTCAAATGGTTCCCACATAGAGGATTTATCTATATTGTCATCAAACTAAATGCAAACGAAATATCAAAGGGGAGCAGAGGGCACCACTATATTTGGCTCTTTAATGCTGACAGAAAATGCGAGCATTTTTCTCTGCCTAGGTAATAACAACATTTTATTTTTATATTAAGCCTTTCATCTGAGAATCTCAAAGGCCTTCAAGATGTCGTTGGGGTCTGGCATTCTTCAATTGGCTGCCCTTTGTCTCTTTCAGTAAGGAAATATTACTGTTGGAGGGAGTTTCATAACTGAGCTTGCTCTTGGGTATGCACATTCAGAGGCCCAAGGGCACTGGGTGTTTCTTGAAAAGATCAAATAAATGACCAGTTATGACATTCTCAAAATAACTCTGAGAGGAAGATGGGTGGCAAAGGTGATTACTGCATTTGCAGGTGGAACAGTTGTGACACAGCAGGGTTAAGTGACTCACCTAAGGGCACACAGTGGAGTCTTTGTTACTGCTGGAAGCAGAAGTCCATCCACCAGACCATTAGCATCACTGTATTTCTTTGATATCCCGCCTATCTGCTCCTTTACCTTTCAGAATGAAAATCTCTAAGAAATGGCATATGTGCGCACACAAGAAAAGGATTCCAAATCAAGAGAGAAAAGATTAGCAAATTTGGAAATGTCAAAGATAGAGAGATATTTGGGCCTTACTTCTCCAGAAAAAGCGCACAGCTTCTAGTCAAATTAAAAGGTCTAAAATATAAAAGGAAGATCTCTTGCACACCAGAATTCTAAGTGTGATTTTTAAGTTCTGTACCCTTTAAGTGAAAGATAATGTGTTGACTTCAACCAAGGAGCAAAGATATAATGTTATATGCCTAAATCTATATATATATATATTCTTTAACTAAGCTATTTGCACATTTTAAAACTTTGAATAGATTTTTAATTTTTATCTTATTTATGAGTATTTTTGTCTTTTCTGGAAATTTGTTTTGCCTAATTATCTCCAAAAGTGGTCATTTGCTTCAACAGGTTTATTAGGTTAAAGTGTCCTGAAGTCTGGATTATTCCTCCTTGGTTATTCCATTTTACATTTATGTTTCAGTATCCTCTTGGGATACCACGTCTTAATGTACTTTTTAGCTTTAAAACTCATCATCAAGTTTGCGGCAGGAATCCCAATTCTGCTTTTGAACATAAAGCACCTTCTATATTTTCTTCCAGTAAAGGAGCTAATAAAAGTTATATATAATAGCAAGGACTTCATACTTGATAATAAAGGTTACTGTCATTTTCATCTGAGAGTACTTATACATTTGAAGCAAAACAATTTATCATGTCTTTGTATTCCTTTCCATTATTTCATCTTCCATTTGAGTTTTTAAATTGGAACATATCTTTTGTAGTCAAGGATTAGTACACAAAACCAGTAAAAAAGTTGCACCCCAGGAACAATTCTAATATCATATATACTGAAGCTGTCGCTATCATTAGGCCATCCTACTGGCAGTTATTTATTTTTAAAAATCCTGGATCTCTGTCTCCCTATTTTTCTAAGCTTAGAACTTCTCAGATCCAAGATAGATTATTTAGAAAATTTTGTAAAAGCTGTTCCATATATATCATTGGTTTGCCATAACAGGGGGTAGAAATTTTGAATTGATATGCCACATGCACATTTTATAATCTGTGCATACCATCTCGGTTCTCAACTTAGTTTTGATCTGCTCCAGAAGAAATATGCATAAACAAACAGGAGCACTGATGAAAAAAAAATTAATAACTCAATAATTAAATTTTCCCTGAGTTTGAGAGCCTAGAATCTGTACTGCATATTGTCATTATTCATCGCTCTCTTCCACGAAACCTCTATGGCTTTGTGCTCTCTCTACAGATGAGATCAAGTTTGAGAAAAAGGTGAAGGTTTAGCAACATGAAAAAATGAAGCATGCTTACAAATCTTTACTGCTTTATTAGATAATCTAACATGGCTTTTGCTCTTCTTTTTCTTTCATACAGCAATCAAACTCTTTATGTTGCCCTTCTCATTGGCTGTGTGTCTTTGTTTTGAAGTTATGGCATCCTTCTGCATTATTCATTTTGCCCTAAATAAAAATACCACTTCTAACATGTAGCTGGGGTAGTTTACGGTATATAGGGAAAAAGAACAAGTCTAGTCCAAGCTCTGACACTTATTAACTATGCCATTTAGTCGAGTCACTGAAATGGGCATCAGGTTCTCTAAATTTAGGTTAGGGATAATGGATTATATCACTAAGCATTATCAATCTGTCATTCTATGATCTTAAATCTCCAAAGATGCTTTTAGAAAATACAATATAAAATGACTGTTCTAAATCGACTTGTCAAGAATTTTTTTTCTGTCAGATACCTAGTTTTTAATCTTTAGGATGTATTAAAATTTTGTGTTTTTCCGGATTATAACTTCAAAGTTGTAAAAGGAAAGCAAGTTATTTTAGAAGTCCAAAAACTCATTCTGAACCTCAGGTATCTGTAGTTAAAGCAAAAGCAGAAACTTGAGTCTGGGAGCAAATACAAAAAGAGTGATAAATCAATAACATCTCATTGCTATTAAAAGTAATTTGCTAATAGTTTTACTTTAAAGAAAATATTTCTTATTAATCCCTTGAATTAAAGATGAAGATTCAGTCGTCTTCTTATTTATATCTTTATTGGTCAATATTAATCTTATTCACCAGCTCATAGCTGTGTTATATGCATACGAGAGACAATCTGTGTGTTTTCATAACTCATTATTGAGGATGGAGATGATAGATACAGCAATGTATATTGCCTGCAAGGCTTCTTTAAAGTATTAGCTCACAATTCTTCTTTTTCACGAATGACATCAAAGAAAGAGTTTAAAACTCAAAACTTTTCTTAGGTCGTATACTATGGAGTGTTTCTGTTTCTTGTTTTGTTTTGTGGTCACTAACCACAAAGAAATTTGTCTTTTTTACATACGCTGAAAATAATTTACTGCTTTTAGAAATATTAAACCACAAGAAAACCAAAGTTAAAGAAACATTATGGGTCTGCCGAAAAGCCAGGAAATTGAGAGTTAATGCGGAAGCTCTGATCTGGCTCTGTGTCCTCGGGAGTCGAGGACTGGGGAAGAATGACAGGTAGTACCTAGCCCACGAACATGTAAAAATAAAGAACAGTATTGCCAGGTTGATGTGGTAAAGGGCACACATGGTTAGTGCAGTTTTTCTGAGATACTGATAATAACATTTTCTTAATACAAAATAATGCTCTTCATAAACACCAATTCTTGTCTACTCTTAATACATAGATTTAAAGTTGTTAACTCAAAAGACTTCTAAAATGACTTTGTAGATTTTGACCTGTGGTGTAGATGTTTTTTAACAGTATGGACTTAAGAAAAATGAAGTTCTCAAATGAGTTTTTAGAAATAATATTCACTTTCACAATCTGTGCATATGGTATATGGGAGAAGCAATGCTTTCCATCTACTTTTTTAAAAAATCTCCATTAAGAGGTCAGAAATTCAGGATGTCCACAGATTAGGTCTCAGGAAATAAAGTCTCTTTTATGTACTTAAAACAGAAGACAAAACTTGAAGAGGATTTAGTTTTTAAGTGTTGTTTTTCAAACATTGTCTTACATATATTCATATAGAAACTGAAATTCATAGGTTACATATCTGTAATTATGTCAAGAGAATAAATTTCTATTGATGAAAATGTATACTCTGATTTGTTATTACATTATATTTAATTTATTTAAGTTGCATAACACTTTTCCTCAATAACTTACTTTTCATTGCTTCCATTTTAATATCAAATACTTAGTGCTGAAAATATATTTTGAATTTTAATGAGAACATCTATCTTAAACGTGGTTGTATTTTTAAGAAATTGTTAAATACCTAATTTATCATAATTAAGCTAATTTATATCAAAATGTCTTATTGGATTGAACACAATAGTTTACATTTTTGTGCTCTATACAAATAGAAAGGTTGACAGTTGTTGCATTATAGATATAATCTTGATGTTATTATTTAAGGTACATCATCACATAGCAGTGATAGTATACTTTTCAAAGTATATCTGCTGAGCTGGAGCTTTATAAAAATAACTAAACAATGATAATTAATTGACAAATTAATGTATTACTTAATTTACAACCATATTGATTGTTTTCTTTTTAAATGAAAAGAAAGGTATAACCCATAGTACAGTTATTTAAAGAAAGCACCACATTTGGAATCAGAAAGCAAAAGGTGAATTTATATGATTTAGAAAACATGGACTGCTTCCAATTTTGATTAAGAAAAGAATAATTTCTGGTTTTTGACATGGATATTATCTCCCCAAATATTTTTTTTAATTATTGAAAAGGAGCCCTATCCTGTTTTCAGAGCAAATTGATTATAAAAATGGGACATGATGTATGATGTATTTAAGAAATATCCCTTTCTTAATATACAAATTAATGTATTAGAAACTGATAATTTTCCTGTCTATACTGGAGATTTCAGAAGATACTGTTAAAATGACAGACATTTAGTGAGATATATTTAACAACCTATTAGGCTAAAAGTTAAATTGTGCTTTTCTACTTTGGAAAGGATTAGTTCCTGCAATTTAGAAATTATTTCCACACTGAATGAATCTGTGTGTATTAGTTTAGACCTAAAATCTTGTTTTCTGTCTTTGAACACAGAAATGTTTAAACCACATTGTTGAATAATGATTATACAAATGAAGCATTTCCATATTCAAAAGCATACTTTTAAGTCTTCATATTACATATACCAAATCACAGAGTTGATTGGGGTGCAGTTCATGTGTAAAGAAATGGAATTACTCAACACAAAATTTCCTGTAAACATAGAAGCAGGTTTCCAGGGAGAAAAAATGAGTACACAAACAAAAGTTGTCATTAACACACTTCTAAAAATTAATTTCTTAAACTTAAAAATCACAGCTTTATAAATAAAAGGCAGCTTGCTTTTTTTCAGTTCTGGTCTTAATGGAGGATATTTGACACATTTACATGGCAAACTTAGTCAATGTTTGGAAATGCTTTGTAGTGGCCAAAGCTGTGCATTTCCTTCTGTTGACCTGAATTTTTTCTCCCAATAAAGTTAATTAATAGAAGATGCATCAAACAGGATTATTGCAGATGTGCACATTCTGCAGTGCTAATTGCTTTTATTTTTTTTTACAATCCAATACTGCACATGCTTTAATTTATATTTGCCTGAGTTAGCTTTTTAGTGAATTAGCCGCACTCTGCCACTCACTGAATAGTAATGTGCTTGCATCACTCGATTATCTCAGATGCATTATTGTCTAGAATCCATGCTCCTAATTTCCTTACCACCCACGCCCATCCCTTTCCTCTGTTTGGAAGACTGATTTGTGTTAAGAAGGGACCACCAAGCTATTAACTTTAGGACGTAACTAGCATTGTGCATAGAGAGTAGAGCTTATGATCATATCACATTTTAACTCTTCCACCAGCATTATCCTTGTTTCCCCCAATGCTTTCAAGAGGCAATAACTCCAAATGCTTCGCATGGAAATGATAAACTGCCTGTTGTGCCTTTTCTTTGAAGGAGTTCTCCTGCAGAGTATCATATTTAAATAAATTGCCATTGAGTTTAGCAAGCAGCACAATCATGCACATTGAGGTGGAGTCTTTTGATCATATATTGTAATGCAATCAAGGATCAGATGAGGATTCTCAAACAGGCCAGCTTTGCTGTGTGCTAAATAGGTGACAGGAGAAAGAGAACCATAATTGCCTTGAATCCTACTGACATAACAAAGCACACCTGTGTCCCAGATACTACAGCCTCTATGGCCACGGTTGCATATATAGCCAGTATAACTTTTTATTTGATTGATCAGGAAATTCAACCTAACTATCAGATTAAAAAAATAATCTATGTATTCAAATCCTCATTAAGGCCAAATGTGTGCAAATAAGCACAGCATTTATGTACCTGTATGTAATGGAATGCACTGGATTGAGAACAGGAGACCTGGGTTCTGGGTCCAGCTGTCTGTTGACTGAGTCAGTTAACATTTCTGCCACTAGTTCCCCATCTTGAAAATCTGCAAGATCAGGACTATAACTGCCTACTCAGTGAAACAGTTGTCCTGAGGAGTACACAAGAGAATGGTTAGGAAGGAACTTTAGAAATATAAAGCACTTAACAAACATATTATTCCGACAATTGTATGGCCCTGTGTGTGTGGTACAGACTGTATAAGTGCATGCAGAGTGTTTCATTTCATTACCTCGTTGCAGACATTTTTACAGAGTTAATCTTTGCAAAAAAAGATCTTGGGGTTCTTTCATCCACCAAAAATAGAGGGTCACAAATGGGGAATTGCTAACTGATGGATTAATTGAAGACATTTGGGGACACTGTTGAACTTCATCCAATAGAATTAAAAAGATGCAGTGGATGTGGAAGTGGGGGCTTGTAAGGTATGCCCTGCTTTGTTGGTCCAGCCTTCCCATTTTCTGTTAAACTCTGATATATCAATGTGAAAGAGCTAACTGATACTATCCCAAACAATTTTCTCCTGATAGATATTGTGTAGTAAGCTGTTACTTCCTCTCTCTCTCTTTTTTTAATGGTACAGGAGAAACGAGTGAGACATAGAGAGGAATGAGAAATTGAGAAGTAATTTATAAACGTATTTTGAATGGGGAAATTTCAACTTATTCAGAATGGTTTAACTGAAAATAGAGTATTGCACAGAAGAAAGACTATTTCTCTTTTTTCAAAGTTTTCATGGTTTTGTTAATCCTCTGGTGAAAAATCTGCACAATCACAATCAAGTCACTGTAGAATCTTTACTCCCTGCCCACCCCCACCCCCCATTTTTTTGGCCAGCACCAACATTGGCCATTGCAGCCCCCCAGACATTCTTCATTCTGTTCCTGCATTCCTCTTGCTGTTTTCCTTCTCATACAGGCCATGTCTTGGAAGTCTGTGTTTGGGTTCATTTTTCTTTTCATTATCCAAGGAATCATAAATCATGCTGAAACCAGTTGTCTCTCTACCACCAAAATGTGTTCTGCATCCAAATATAAAGATGTCATCTGGTGAGGTCTTGTACATTTTGGCCAGTTTCTCCCAAATTTCTGTGTTAGGTACTGTTGCCTTCCTAGGGTGAAGGACACCAATGACCATTTGTTTCCTCTCTAGTAGTCGGTTGTCGGGAACTTCCTGGTCTGGATAGTTCGCCTGTGCTTCGTGATGGCAGCTGCTCTCAGGCAGTCAGGGAGGCAAAGAGAATATCTCTCTTCTGTAAAGAAGATATGTGGAGGCCTACTCCTGGTCCAATACCTCACCTTTCTGCCCAAAAAGGAAAAAACAAGGGGAGGGTGTAAGAAAGCCACGGCTTTGGCCCCAGAGGATTATGACTGAGGATCTTTTATAAATGTTAAATAATGTTTATAATTCCATATCCTCGTTATGAGCTGAAGTCATATAAGCTGAAATATAGCTGTCAGAAAAGACATATGGGCTGAATGGCTCTCTTTTTACGTCGGAATGCTTTTTTGTCTGAGGAGAATTGAAAAAATTCTGCCTCAAATATCTTAAGGGAGAAATCGTTTCCCTCAGTGCCCACCGTAGAACAACTAAAACATACTTGATGGGAAGTCCTGACAATTATGGGTGGGATTCCTGAGAGATATATTGGCAAGACTTTTGGAAAATAAAAGCAAGCCTAAAAAAAAAAAGGCAGGCTTAACTGGGATAATTAAGCAAAACTTAATTGAAATAAGAAGTGAAAATCTAGGCTATGAGAAGACTTGACAGAAAAACAAAACAAAACAAAAACCCCAATATTTGCTCGTATAGGGGGAGAGCTACTTCAAGTGGTTGTTCTTTCTTAGATCAATCCTACAAACCCTCCATGGCCGTATCTATAACTCAGCCTTATATTTCCACAGAGCCTTTGTTTCTTGCTTCCCAACCAGGTAGCTCAACGCCTCTCACCTTCACTCTGGGGGAGGGACAATATCTGTTTCTGTCACTTCTGCAATCCCAATGTTAGTGATACAATGAAAGTGAAGTACATATTTGATAAATAAATAATAGAGTTGTTAGACTTTAGGCGCCGAGAATTTGGGACTCCGAATTATACTCCATCACATCTTGTACTTTGTATATTGCAAGAAGTCCAAAAAGTATCTGGGTCTCCTATGAGACCAGAGAACTGCTAAAGAAGTTCATTATAAACCCTTCAAGCACTCTGGGAGCAGTCGAAGACAGGTAAAAGAAATTCTTGGTTACTAACCATACCTAGGAGCAAATCCGTTCATCAGAGAGCAATTGGTTGTTTATGAATTAGTGTATTTGCCGTACTGGGCATATACACATTGTCACTAATACTTAAAATAACTCACAGTGTGATACCTATATCTATCTATATGTAGATGTATGTATGTATATACATATGTGTGCACATAAATATTTCCCATTTTACAAATAAAGAAATAAAGCTCAACGGTGTTGAATAATTTACATAGGATTCCACATTATATAACAGAGCCCAGATCTCAGTTTAAGTCTGTCAGATGCAAAGCCCATGATCTCCCCCTCTACCCACCTCTGTCTCTAAGTCTAAATGGTCATGCTAGTGGGGTTGGGTAGATGCAACTAATTGTAACCTGATAAAATTTGTAGATATCCTGCTTTTTTTGAAAGGTAAAAAATTGTCAGAATGCTCCTCTTTTCCTCAACAAAGTCAAATAAAATGTTGACTTTGTTGCTGTTAATACAGCTTGTGTAATTAAAAGCTGGGTGGTATTTTCTGAAAAAAGCATCCGTCTTTTCTCAATGGTTTTTTCCATAACTTGACTTCAACTAACCTGATTACTCAGAACAATGAAGAAAAAATTCACAAGACCCATGAGTCAGCCCATTTCAGATCCGCAGTGTCAGCAGATGGTCTCAAAGTCCAAATGCAATATTTTCACATGGAGCATATTTGACTGTTTATTACAGGGGAGGCAAGAGAAGAAGAAAGCTGTCTGTTTGCTATCCAACCAGGAACACAGTTAAATGTCTTTATCCCCAAGGCGATTTGGCAATTTTGGGCTTGGTGCCCACATTGCTAAAGCTGCATTTGTTCTCAAGGCTCTAGGAGGAATTTTTAATATTTTAAATATTACTGTGTCTTCATACCCCTCCCTGTCCTCCAGAGGAGTTGTTTAAAGCATGTGATGGATTTATACTTAGGCAGTTACTCTGACTCTTAAGCAGGACACTTGTTTCTACCTTTTAACTTTCTGTTACTTAATATAGGACCACTCAAGTCATCTTCATAAAATTTCTATCACTCTGAAGTTCCACAATGTCACCCATTTTTAAAGCTTTATAAATTAAAAATTTTATATATGACTAAAAGCCTTTCTTTCCAGCCATAAGCATAATAAATTCTACAACTAAATTTGGTAAAGTAAGTTTTCTTTTCCCCTCCTATTTAATTCTCTTGAGTGAATTTTAATATGGAGCAGAAAAATATATTTGGGGTCCATGATTCTCACTTGGATAAGAGGCTTTCAATAGTTGGTGAATTGAACTGAAACTGAAGGCCCTGTGTCTTGTTCACTTGCCCGGCGCCCCCTTCCGGGATCACACATCAGTGACACTCTTGGCCTCCAATGTGACTTCCTTTGGTTCGAATCTCCTCTGTGCCAGCTCAGCAATGTGATGTCCTACAAGGCATTCAGCCTCTAAACTCAGATTTCACATTTGTTAAGGGGGGTAATAATAACACCTATGTCATGAGCCTGTGCAGATTAAAAGGGATTCTCTATGTAGAGGGCTTAGACCAGTATCTGGCACCTCAAACTCCCTATTAACTGTTCAGTCTTGTTATTATTGTAGTTATTATTATCATCACAGAACACACGAAAAACTCACCCTTGGCTTTTGTGGAAAGGAAGAAAAGCTATTTCTCTGAACTTTTTCCTTCTTTCCGGTTCTATACTTATTTGAAGCTGAGAATTCCTCAGGTTTCTGTCTAAAGCAGGGGTTCTTAACCTTTTTTGTTCCACAGACCCCTTTGCCAGTCAGGTGAAAACCACAGACCCCTTACTAAGTCCACACTATACTGTGTATTATTTAATAAATATATCACACCCACACCAACATGTCCCCACAAGAATAGTGTTTTTTCTTTTGAATTTTCAATTCAAGCTCATGGACTCTCTGAAATCTTTGGGTCCATGGAACCCCTGGTTAAGAACCTCTGGTCTAAAGCCTACATAGCTGCAGCACAAACTTGCTACCCAAATCTGAATTTATTGACCTTGTCTACACTTTTAAATCCTTTCCCAGACACATTCAAAAGTATGTAAATGTGTGCAAATATGTGTGTATGCAGTGAGGGTAGCAGGTTAGACCTCTATTTCCAAATAACGTTAGTTGCCTGAGATGGTTTCTCCCTCTCCTCCTTCCCTCTCTGCTGTCAACCTGGTTTATGCGCAGTAACTCGCCTCAGTGGCAGCTGAGGCCATGAGCATTGGGATAAGGCCTGCCATTCCCCAGCAATGGGGGAAAAGATTTCTCTTGGGTCAGAGAAGGGACTTGGCCGGGCCACGCCCCTGACATCTGGGACCGCAAGTCTTTTTTATGAGGTTACATTAGCTCGTTCCAGGGTGCTACACTTAAGACATTACTGAAATCCTACCTCCTGGTTCCAGTTTGAGCCACCCAGGGATTATTAAATTATTTTCAAATATATATTTTTTAAACTTTACTGGCTACTAAAGGTTTTAAAGCTAACAGTAACAACAACATAAAAACCTATCTTTGTTGGTTACCAACTGCACAGTCACTAGGAAGCCAGTTTCTGATTTCATTTAAAAATGAAACATCTTGGCTAATTTTTGCAGAGTTTTGCAATTGCTGCCATTGGGTATAGACATAGGAGAGTAGAAAAATGTAGGCTATGCGCTATATCTTGCATATCATTTTATAACAGTGGTGATAGTCCCTTAGGCAAAACCCTTGATACTTGAATGCTTCCAAACAACATCCTCAAAAGCCAAACAGGTGGAAAAAGCTTACTATGCTGCAAAACCTAGGTAGCATAGTAAACTTTTCAGGTTGAGGGCAGTTAGCATATAACTATACATCCTGAAGACAATACCATACTTGCTACTCCCAGAAATGCCTGGTGGCAACTTCACGTGGAGTTATTCAATGGAATGTGTTCAGTGCTTTCAATCTTGGGGATTTGAGGCAGCCAGTGGATCCTAAATTTCTCTATTTTAGTGTCTCTGCACACTTCAATTCTACAATTAAAAATCAGATTAATAACTAATTGTTTTTCTTCTCTGTGGACCACCAAATTTGCTGTCCCTCTTCCACAGTAAATTTCATATTTATTATGCTCCAACAGACATAGTTGGTATGAGGGGGCTAGCAGAGGGCCACAGAGAGTAAGCTAGAAGAAGCTAATGGTGACTGTGGCTCCTGCCTCTTCTAGGCAGAACCTGTGTGGCAGCCCCTTTTGTCCCAGTGCTACAGGAAAGAGAACTTGTACAAAACATGTCCTGGGTGCTATGTATTTCTTTACATATGGCTAAAACTCTAGGCATTTGAACTCGCTATCTTACTCATCAGTGTCACATGTAATCAGCTTCATCATTCAAATCAGAGGAAATAATATGTTCCGCATTTTTACAAAATGCGGGGCTCCTTTAAAATTCCTGAGATCTGAGTTTGGAACTGGAAATGAACCTTTCCAGAACTAAGTTGAAACTAATGTTGTGAAGCACAACATCATGGTTCAAAGGGAAAAAAGAAAAACATCCAACCAAAGTTCACCAAATAAAGGGCTTATCAGTCCCCTTAGTCATCAAATGCCTCTTTAGAAACCACGTTGATGAATCCCATGTAAGTGAAGCAGAGGTACTATTAACATAAGCCTTCAAAGGGAAAAATATTTGCCCATATGCTCTTTCAAATTTTCCAAAGATTGTTCAATTCTACAACTGATATGTTGAAAAGTAGATATTTTTTACAGCTTTATTGGAGCACACTGTATAAATCAATGGGTTTTAATATTTTCACAAATAAGTGCAATAATCACAATCCCACTCTGTCATGGTATATACTTCTTTTAATATGTTGACGAATTCATAATGCTAGTACTTTGTTGGGGATTTTTACATCCATATTCACAAGAAATATTGGTCCGTAGTTTTCTTTTCTTGTGAGGTCCTTGTCTGGTTTTGATAGAAGCACGCCTTAGCTTGCCAGGGCTGCTATGAACAAGTAGCACAGACTGGTTGCCTTAAATAACAGGAATTTATTGTCTCATAGTTTTGGAGGCTAGAAGTCCAAAATCAAGGTGTTGGCAAGGCATGCTTTCTCTGAAGTTCGTAGCATTCTGGTGGTGGCTTGCTGGCGAACCATAACTTAGTCTCTGCCTCCATTACATGTCTCCTTCCGTCTCCTACTGCTGACTGTGTCCACATTTCTTCTGCTTATAAGAACACCAGTTGGATTAAGGCCCGTCCTGACCCAGTTTGTCTTCACCTTAACTCATAACATCTTTAACCATCCTATTTACAAATGGGTTCACATCTGCAGGACCAGGGTTAGAACTTGAATATGTCTTTGTGGAGAACATTATTCAGTCCCTAGCACAGGGTAATACTGGCCTCATAGAATGAGTTGGGAAGTGATCCCCCCTCCTCTATATTTTGGAAGAGTTTGGGAAGAACTGGTATTAATTCTTCTTTAAATGTTTGGCAGAATTCAGCAAAGAAGCCCTCTGGGCCTGGGCTTTTCTTTGTGGGTAATTTTTTGGGTACTAGTTCATTCTCTTTACTTGTGTGAAAAAAATCTCAGCTTTGTCACATGCTAACTGTATGATCTCAACAATTACTTACCATTTTGGAGCCTCAGTTTTCCCAAGAGTTTAATTAGGGATAAATATAGGAGGATATGTATTAATTTCATAGATTTTTGTGATAAATACAATAATTAAGGTAATATATATTAATAACACATGTTATGTGATGTATAAATGCTTGTTATTATTGTTCAAATTAATAAATTTATTACAAAACATGAATCAGTAGATTAACATGCAATTTTCTGGCATGGTAAAACTAAATATTTCAAAGACGCACAGTCTAGCAAAAGTTTATGAAGCTTCACACAAATCCAATCATAACACTAATAGGATATTTGATGAAATGCTTTTAACATTCATTTTAAAAATACAGGAAAAATATCTAAGAAAGTCTTGAAAAAATAGAACAAATGGAGGGATATTAAAATATATTTTAAAGCTACAGTAAATAAAGCAGTGTGGTTCTGGGGCAAAAATAGATAGCCAGATCAGTGGAACAAGAAATTATGTTGAAAACATAATTTTTTCTATGTGTATTGATCTAGATCTAGATATGGATATATGAATTTATTGTAATATAAAAATAAAATTGAAAACCAATGATGAATAGACAGATGCAGCAACAAATAATATCAGGGGAATGAATAGATATTTGAAAAAATTAGATATATACTGCATATCATAATTACAAATACATTTCAGATTAAGAAAATACTTAAATATCAAAAAAGGAATATGAATATCTGATTTCTAAGGGCTTTTTTTAGCTTAAACTAATGGAAGAAATAATAAAAGATAATATCAACAAACATGAAGTGACTGTGTCTGAAATACAGAAATTATAAGTGAGGGGGATGGCTTTGGCTCAAATGGTTGGGCATCCGTCTTCCATATGGAGGGACCTGGGTTCGATCCCCGGGACCTCCTGGTAAAAAACAAACAAAAAAAACCCCACAAAAAACAAACAAACAAACAAACAAAAAACAAAAAAAAAGAAATTATAAGTGAAATTAGGAAACAAAAATAGAGAAATATCTTCAACTAATATGAAATTAGTATTAAAAGCCTTAATACATGTAACTTTAAACACATAATTTGAAAAGAAAAGGGAATCAAAGTCATAAGCAATGAGTTGATGATAAAAAGAATACAAAGGGTATTAAAAAAAAATCCAACCTCACTTTACAATCAAAGAAATGTCAGTGATGTTCATTCGCTCCATTTGGGACCAATAATCATACAGAATTTTTCCTGAAGAAATAGTCTGTAATGTCCATAAAAGTGAGAAATAAAGATATCTGGAATATAATTAATTATAATATAAAAAATGGAATTATTTCTAATATTCTATATTAGAAAACAAATTATGTGACACCCATTTATATGTTGGAATGTTATGTAGCCATTAAATTATTTTTGTAAATAATATTTAATGATTTTGAAAGTATAAATAATATGGTAAGTGTAAAAAGGCATGGTGCAAAACTGTTTATATAAGAATTTGCAATCTCAAATTTTTAAAGTGTACATATAAAAAAGACTAGAAAGACATATAGGTATGGTTATGGTGGTATTTTCTTCACAATTTTTTTGTGTTATTCCAAATGAATTTACTTTGCATTCCAATAAAAGTTATCTGCATATTAAAATGATCTTACAGTCATGCCAAATATGCTCTATAAAAGTTTTTGATGATTTATATAAATATATTACTTTGTTTTGGGTTTTGAAAGGGTAAATTTCATACATGCAGTAAATACCTGGTGAGTTGATGAATTCCAATATTTTTCATGTTAATTTTTAAAAATTTGGTTTGTATTTAGACATGCTTAACCTTAAAAACAAAATTCCTGTTTGACTCTTTCCTCCCACACTAGAGAACACAAAGTCCTACAATGTGGAGGAGACAGGAAACTCTTTGGGATTATCTTCTCAATATGACAGAATTTATTGTTTAAAAATGTTTTTTTATGAAGCATTTCATTGGGTGGATGCTGTTTAAATGCTAGTACCTTGCCAACTGCAAGTTTTTGACATTGCTTTGCCTCTTGTCGAATTTTTGTTTTGTTTTGTTATTGTATAGGCAGTTTTGGAGAGCAGTTTCTTTGTCTTTTGTTTCTGTCTTAACATGGATTTGCAGCATGTTGGGAGAGTTACCTAAAATGTCATTAGCAAGAATGACTTTAAATAATATTCAATCTTCTTAACTGATAAAACCATTCAAAAGAAAGGTTAAAAAGTAATTAAATATTTTTAAATCTTATAATATCTTAAAATTTTTATAAGAGAAAGTAATAAAAAGTAATTTTTTAATGAAAAGTAGGAACATTGAAATATATCATGTTAAAGGTTTAGATGGTAGATCTTGTTTTGTTTGAGCTACTTCTGTGCCAGAGTCCCATAACTATTGTTTGGTTTATATAACACTTTTAAAAATAATTGTTAATTCTCCTGCTTTTTTCATACTCGTTAGGTTCAGTAGATGTTTGTGATATGCATGCTAATTCACATGCTATATAAATCACTCTGAAAGATTCCTATCACATACTTTAATATTTCTTCTATTTGGTTTCTTCTCTATCTTATGATTAAGCAGATTTTAATCCCATGTTCCATGGTTTACTGAAACAGGAAATGATGAAAATTACTACCATACTCTTCTTCCTAAGGAATAGGGCAGTTTCCAGAGAAAGAGTCAAAGATGTAAAACTAGAAATTAGAAAAAAGAACTCTAGACCAATAATAACTGGTATTCATTTAGCATTTATTATTTGCCTGTCACTGTTTTAACTGGTTTAAATGCAATTTTTAATTTAATCTTCACATCCATTCCATGAAATACATAGCTGAGGAAACTGATGGCCACGGAGGTTCTGAAACGGGTTCAAGGGCACGTGGCCAGTAAATGGAACATCTAGGCCCAGAACCCAATTCTGCTTAGCTCCAGAGTCCACACTAATAATCACGTATTCTGCTAAGAGAATGGGAGGTAAGCTGGAAGCCGGGAAACTACCTAGGACTTCAGTCTTCTTTGTGCCTGTCTTAGTTTGCCAAAGGGCTGTTGATGCAAAGTACCAGAAATGTGTTGGCTTTTATAATGCGGAGCTGTTTGGGGTAGAATTTTACAGTTCCAAGACAGTGAAATGTCCAAACAAGGCATCAGCAGAGATCCTTTCTCACCAAAGTCAGCTGCCATGTGGTGAAGCAAAATGGCCACCAATTGCTGCCAAGGACTCTACCTTCCCCTCCAGAATCTACTGTTTTCTGGAGCTCAGCTGAGGCCAACCAGGCATAGGGCTTCTCTCTTACTGGGCCTCTTCTATCAATCTCTGCTGCTCCACTTTATTCCCAACTTCACTTGCAAGGTATCAGGCATATGGCCCATCTCTCCCTGGGCCTCAGTTCTTTGAGCCTCTCAGGGGCTTCTCTCCATGCAGCTCAGCTCTAGGCAAAACTGGAGTCCATTTTTTATCACATTGAAGGGTCAATATGGTGGCTCCCTTTTTCTGTATCTCTGTTTTTATCAGACCCATCAAGAGGGCAGAGACCCAACCTGAGTCTCACTGATGTAGACCAATTGAAAGGGTCTCTCACCACAGGAATGTATTAGTTCACAAACATAATCTTTCTCTTTTTGGGAATCACAAAATAATTTCAAACTGCTGCATTGCCTGAGAGATTGGACCTATCACAAACAGAATTACTGGCTCATCCAGAGATTATATTCATACCCTATCCCAGCTGGTAAACAGGGGCTCTATAGTGAGTCTTAGAGCACACCCAGTTTCCTCTGCTAAAGAGGAAATATCCATCATATGGAAGAAACATGAAAGTAGCCTGTCCTACTGGGGTTGAATAGTGGAATCAAGTGTGTTAACAACAAATAACATTTACAGCGAAATCAATATAAAGACGTAGAAGTGTATAGATTATGTCATTTAATGTGACTGGTAGAATGAAATGGTAGAAAATACAAATCACAGCTCTTTACTTGTATTGTAAATTAGAACAAGGTCCCTTCTGCAATGCTTGCTTTTCTCATCTGCAACATGGTCACAATAATGCCTACTTGGTAGAGTCATTATGAGGATTAATGACATTAGTTTGTAAGGACCCAGCTTTCAAACAGTAGATGTTTAGCAAGTGTTGGTTTTTCTTATTGTGTGTACTATGACTAGGAGGTACAACTTTCAGAATGAAGAGGGCTTTCTATCTGCTCTGCATGGGAGGTCTAATAGCAGGAAATGATGTGGCACATTATTTAACGCAAGGAGACACAAATGCAAATGTCAGTATTAAGTATAAAAATGAAGGTATATATCTGTAAATTAAAGGACAGTTTTCCCAATATGGAATGATGAGCTGACAATGCCTGTGTGAAAAATGACAGTATTCATTCCACCATTCATTCATTAGACAGTTATCCAGAACCCAGTATATTCTAGATGGTGGAGATAGATTCAGTATCTTCACACATTGGACCTAAATTCAGATGACATTGGGAAAAAAAGTAACATGGACATCTACCCAAATCAAACCATTTATAATTGGTTTGTTCCAATTGCAAATTGCCAGGCAAGAACTTCTTGAGAAAAATGAAAAGCTTAAGTTGGGCTTAAAAACAATAACATAAAATATGATAGTCATGAGTAAGAAAATGTTTAAAATTTTAACTTAATTTATTAAACTGTGGTATATGTTTTGTTGAAAATGAGAAAATAATTAAAAATAAAGCTAATTGAAATGTAAAGTGGATGATTTCTGATTGAAGATCATAATGTCTAGACAGCACTATATTATGCAATCTAAAAGCTAAAGTAACACTACTTGTTATAATAGATGTTCCTCCCAATTTGTGCACATATAATGTCTAATAAGAATGACTTTGGGGAAAATTTTGGGACCCAGGCTTTTGACAAACTCTACCATCTTCAACCATATGGCTTCCGGAATCACTGCACAATGAGGAGCATGGAACACAGCACAGCCTGGATCTCGGCAGCCCTGGAAGTGATGGACCTCATTTCCACCATGTTCTAAGGGTTAGAATGTACATCAAGGATGACTGTAGTCTAGGTCAATGGTACTCAAACTTTAGTTGATGGACTCACTTCCCATCTATAAACTATGTGTTACTGATTTTTTAGATGATAAGGAACTTATTCTGGGATGACAGTCAACTGTATCACTGAGTTCAGGACACTGCTGAGTTCAGTAGCAACTTCCTTGAAGAAGAAAGCTGTTTGTTGGTTTACACTCTGGTGCTAACTTCTTGTAGTGGACAGGAACATCCAGTGGCACTGGACTGATTAGCTGTGAGAAAGATGAAAAAGATTTGACAACCAATTAGTCAGTTGCTGCTGTACTCAACCACAATTTCAGGTAGATATGTGAGAGTGATGATTGAGTCTGGGTTTTAAATATCTTCAAGGTTTTATAAGATTAAAACATAAAAGTTGCTTAAATGAGAATAATTCGTTAAACATGAGTCTCTTTAATGCTCTTTGGAAATATGAGGGCATGAGCACATTAAAATGATCTAAGATAAACAAAAATAAAGGTTAAGTCTTACCATTTGCACTGTAGATTTTTAGAATCAAATCTGTCGTATTTTTAACATTTGGCAGTTGTTACCCACATTCATATATTAACTCACATTAAATCTAAACAAGTGAGGTTTTTGAAACTAAAAGATGGTACTTAAAATATAACAGGCTTGGACTGAAGGGTCTTATATACTAGATTTAGTTGTGCAGCTGATCAACTGTATTATTGGATAAGGAGTAAGCATCATTAGGAAAGTTTCACTAGATCAGGGGTGTCAAATAGGTTTTAATTCTTGTGTCTGTCCAACATAGCTATAGGGAGTGTTGTGTTAAGAAGGTTTCTAGAGCAGAATTTCAAGCCATTGGTCAAGAGTGCTATGATCAAGAAGAAATGTCTACTAAGGGTGAAAAATAAGCAAATAGCCACATGTGAAGTCAATATTTGCCATATATGAACTATATTATTTAGGAGGTACTTATACCTCTAAAATAATTGATAATTGTCCTTCTGAAGGTTTTCCACATAACTATCATGAAGTATACTAAAGGGAAGCTATGAGAGAGGCTATGGATAATTACTCAGGAAAAAAACAAGGAAAAGTGAGATGCTTAGAAAGTGACTTCATTTGTTTGAAGAAAATTTTTGAAATGTAATTATGTTCATGTTTAATGTTACCACAAAGCACATTACAAATTTAAATGACTTTTGGATTAGTCACCATTTTGAACCATTCACACCCTGTTTCTTTCTTTTAATGTGAAGAATCAAGGGTTTTTTGTGTTGCGTATTGCACCATTATTGTGACCTATTAACTGGAGCATGGGAATGGACCAACATGGTAACACTTGAGAGACAGTATGGCATACATCCTCAACCAGGGTGCCTCAATATATTTAAGGGGGAAATGTGACCTACACTATATAGGGAAAAAGCAAGAATGACTGCAGGTGGAATTCATGAAATAGGATTTAGGCTGCACATGCAGATGATGTCTGACATTCTTCTTTAAAACATCTCATATGGAAAGTCAGTCTGTTCTAGTAATCTAGGTTTGACATACCTAGTGAGTTCAAATCTAAACTACAGAATACACTGGTCAAAGCTATTCTGACCATTAAAAACAAAACGGATCTCCTGGTTTCTGTGGAATAAAATTTTTAGGGTGTCATCTTTTTATACTTATAAACTACTGCTGATTCAAGAGTCAGGAAACCTGGATTCTACTGCTAGCTCTGCCACTATATGTTCAGAGCATTCACCACTCAAGATTGTAGGTTCTTCATTTGTAAAATAAGTTGCCCAAACAGATATTCCCTGATACTCACGTTATCCTCTGTTTTAATCATGGAACATCAAGGACTTCCTGGTTTGTGATTTCCAGGAAAGAATCTTGAGAATCAAGTGAAGGCAGAAACCTAGACCTAATTGATAATAATTTAGGTTTTCCTGCATGTCAGTAATAGTAAACATAACACAGAGATATTAATCCAAGAAATCCCAGCGTCATCCTTTATATTCCCACTTTCAAAAGGAATCTATTTCCTTCTCAACGTCTTTTGGGTTAACCCACCCCCTGCTCGAGCTCTGCTGACTATGTTCATTGGAGCCTCACCAGGAGCACTAGAAGGCCACTATTTCCTTCCCTTCAGGATCCTAGGCTCTTTTCCACTGTCCACTATCAGTTCCTGCCCTTACTCTGCCTTATCTCAGGTATTCATAATATGACTGCTTGGCTTTTCTCTCTGAAACAACGCAAAGTTAAAAACTTCATCCTCGGTCACCTCTGTCCTCTCAAACATTGGAATTTGAAAATAACTATGACAGAATTTTAAGGCAGCAAGAGCTAACTGTGTTATGAATGGTCTTCACTGCTTTCACTTTAACCTACTAGAATTGAGATGAGTGCAGGAAAATATGAAAGGCTTCTGCAAGTAAATGAATCGTCAAGTGGACTAGATACTAACAAGAGAAATGTGTGTACGAGTAGCATCCTAACTTATCCTTTATTCATCATGGATGTTTTTAAAATGTGGCTCAATGCTAACACCATATAAACCCCTGTTAAAATCCCAAAGAACTTATAGCTCCAAAAAAGTATCAAGTAGATTAAGTCTTGAAACTCACTTGGACTTTTATTTGCTATGTAATTTAATTTCTCTGAGCTTCAGCCTCTCCATATTTAAAATAAGAGCAATAATATCATGTGAAGGTTGAAGGAGAGATATATGTTTCAATAAATAATACTGCCCCTGACACACCATAGGCCTTGGAAATGTTCATTATTTTTTCTTATATTTTCCAAAATACTATTCCAGGTAAATATAGTTAGCTAATTCAGTTAACTATTATTAACTGGAATTTCAGGATAGCAATGGGGCTAAAATACTTAGAAGTTTTCCTGATATCAAAAGAATTGAGACTTTTGAAAAGTAAAAATATAATTTCTGAACCTGTAGAGATTTACACTTTTAATAGGAAAGCAACATCCTTCAGTGGTTTGGTTACTTCCCAATGTAGCAGAGTTACTCTCCTAATTAAGGGGCAGCTATTGCCTTTGTATATCTTTATGTTTAAATGGAATATCTGAAAGATGCCTCCGTTAGACAGTCCTAATTAAGTGCGTCTTCTAGGTTAAAAGGAATCACTTCCTTCCCTTTGGATAGTGCTGTTTGAGAAAAATAACTAAAGGCCAGTCATTAAATGGTCAAAATTAGGCTTCTCGGTTAACACTCTGTTGAAATGGGAAAGGTTGCTATGA